>JAANYP010005515.1:137500-308547 GCA_020465985.1 Centrapalus pauciflorus | reverse complement strand
GACCTACAGGCTTCTTAGACTGTCTTTGGGCATCTAAGACTTTTCCAAGATTTAGGCTCGAATTCCTAAACTTTTCCAGCTTGCTATTTGCCTCTGCTACCTTAACCTTGGTCTCGGCTAGCTCTATATCCTTGTCCTTAAGACTTTTAGTTAAGGCCTCTACGTGCTCATACATTAGTTCTATCCTAACACACTGCTCGCTGAGTTTGTCTTTTAAAACTACCACGTCTTGAGCATCAGCCTTAAGCTTTTCTTTTAAATCTTGCTTTATATCATTTAGGCTAGCATTTTCTATTTTTAAGTTATCATTTTGAGCAGATATGGTTTTATGTGATTCTAAGACTAGATTTAACCTATCATTAGAGGTAGCACACAAAGCACATAATTCTGAAAATAGAGAATAAGAAAGACTAACCTTAGAGTTATCAGATTCCACGTTGGCCATCTGAGCAGCAAACTCCAGCACGGTCTGATCATTCGCCTTCTCTACCCACATCGGACTGTTTTCCCTTGTGGTCTGCTCGTCTTCTTCACAACCATTCTCAGTAACTTCAGCCATGAAAGCTCTAGCATTTGACTCAGGATGTGAACTCCAGTCATAGGTACCATCTAGCTGTCTGTCAGAGGTGACATTGGATAGTAGACCCGCTAGATTGGCTTGACCAGATGAGGAACTCGGAAGGTATCTTTGTTGGGACTGATTTTGGAATTGTCCCTGATGTTGGCTCTATCCCTGGTACGTCTCTACCTTTGGCCTCTGGCACTCCCTTGCGAAGTGTCCTAGTCCTTGACAGTTATAGCATTTCACCTTGGACTTATCAAATCCGATCCCCTTGTTATTCATCTGTAAATTCCTTCCAGTTCTCTTAATGAATCTTTTAACCCTCTGGGTCACCATGGCCAGTTGCCATTTAAGATCCATTTCCTCTAAGTCATCAGGGTCGACCTGATCGTAATCTTCATCCCAAAGAGCCGGATCATTGATCTTCCCTTGAACACAATTTCCATAAGCGGCCACAAACGAAACAAGTAGATTCAGATGCTCTTCCGCTGACTTTGCGCTCATGGGCATCTTCGAATAGCTCTGACTGGTCGATGCCTGTTGGACTTGAGGTTGCGGTTCTTCCGATCTTCCTAACCCTAAGAACGCGCGATTCAGTGAGTCTTCGGACTCGGGTGGCGATGACGTTTCTCCGGTGAAAAACGCTGTAGCACTCTTCGGTTCAGCTGTCACTGATGATTTAGATGTCTTTCCAAAATACATAGCCGGATTCTGGACTTGCTCGTAATCAGTCTCAGCCTTAATCATCTCGAAGTGATATGCCCTCAACGTTCCCACAATGTCATCAAGTGATTGAGCATAATATTTGTCCTCATTCAGCTTAATCATTGCCACGTACATAGCCCATTTGGCTGGTAGGGCATCAAGAAGCTTGTTGTTCTTGTCAGTGTCCGAATACTCAATTCCATGACTTTCAAGTTCCGTTATCAGATGATAAAACCTTGTGATAATATCATCCAACTGTTCATCCTTAATTGCCTTGAAAATCGCAAACTGTTGGGTCAACAGCTCTGTACGCTTTCTACGCACCCGAGGATTACCTTCACACCTTTTCTGGAGAGACTCCCAAAGTTCCTTCGACGTCCTTTGAGTCCGAAATGTGTGTAAAATATCTCGAGGTAAAGCCATACGGATTATGGAGAAAGCTTTGTTTTCAGCTTCAAATAGTTTCTTGTCATCCTCTTTCATCATCTGATATGACAAGACCTTTTGACGGCCTTCAACTTCAGATACTGGCGGAATGTACCCTTCATCTATGCACACCCACCTGCGCATATCATTGAATCGTACAAAATCTGTAAATCTGTCCTTCCACCAGTAATAGTCCTCAACTTTCATCAGCTTAGGCGGTGCATTTGCCTTCCCAACTTCGTGATCCATCTCAAGGAATTTCTGAAGATTTGACATCTTTTCTGAAACAAATTGAATTTGAACTTAATTAATTTAATTCGAAACTGATTTAGACTAACTTATTCGAATCTAGATAGATTCGAAACTAATTAAGATTAAATCTTTTGATATTAAATTCGATTAAGTCTTAAAAGTCAATTAGATTCGAAATTATGTCAGATTCGAACAACTCCTTAGATTCGATGGTCCTTAGATTCGAAGGCTCAGCAGATTCGAATGTCAGCAGAGTCGAAGCACAGAATCGAAACAGTAACAGACTCGAAATAAACTCGAAACAACACAGACTCGAGATCCAATTCGAATGAAGTAACAGATTCGAAACAAAGTAGACTCGAAACTCACTGAAATTGACTCGAAAGGAGCGTATTTAGGTTAGACTCGAGACTAGAGTGAAACCCTAATTACCCCTATAGATTCGAGCGCCGCAAACTCGAAAAACGGCTAACACGTTGATTTTTTGACGTTTTACAGATTAAATCACTATTTTTCAAACGAAAAATAATGATTTCGACCAAAAACGTGAAAAACGACAAAATGTTTTCCGAATATGAATTTGCTAAGCTCAAAAACACGTTTTTGAGAGCAAAACCGTCCAACTAGCGTCAATAAACCTAGAATGTATCTGATGAACACGAAGAACACCAAGAACACTCCGTAGGCTCTGATACCACTTGTAAGGTCTACGACTGCAAGATCTATCTAGACGCGGATCCGTGAACGAGTGCGGAATCCTCGTTGACGGTTAGACGGACAAACTCTCAACCAACGGAACACGGAGACTATTAGACGCTGAACGAACGACGCACGAACGATCCTACGTACTAATTCTCTCCGAAACGGCACTCACCTAGCTGATAAACTCGAGATCGCCTCTTGCTTAATTCCTCACGAATTCTGCAAAAAGTCTTCTAATTATTCGAGTCTATCCCTAATTATAGACCCTGATTCGAGTCTGTTGTGGGCCAACCTCGAATCTGGCACAAGGCCCATTCGAATCTGTCCATATTGACAGATTCGAATCTAGCCTATTCGAATCTATGGTTACATTCGAATCTATCACAGATTCGAATGTCAACCCATATATAATTCGAATCTAGCCTTTTACATAAACAACTAAGTGTTGAACCTAACGTTATTACTTATGATTGATTTTATCTTTGTTCTTTATGTTTGAACTTCTTGTAATACGTTACATCAAGTTCAAACATACAAATACTAATAAATATCAACCATATATAAACATATATATCACACACTTGCTAAAATCACAATGTAGGATCACTTAGACTGCTGTCGTCACACAGGATGTACCAACACACTAAGATACTTATATAAAAGGAAAAGGGGACCAGGAGCTCCTTCCTCCTCCTCCCCTAGACAAGAGCCATATATCCCTGTGCAGGAGGATACTTCTGCACAGAATATCCAAAGGGAACCAGTTGAGGAAACTCCCATCCTCTCTCAGGAGGTGAACATCTCTTCAGAGATGGTTCATATGGGTTCTGTGGCTGGCACTACTGATGTCTCTGCACAAGAGGCACAGGACAGGGCCAACATAGCTAAGACCACGCCCATGGCAACAGCAAGTGTGCAAACACAAGCTGGAAGTCCCCAGAACCAAGAAAAGAGGGGCCCAGAAGTTTCTACTTCTGGTCTTAATGTCAGTGATAGATCACAAGCACCTCAGGTGCTTTCTAATCTTGAGACAAGTCTGCAACTCATGCTCTTGACGGATCCCAAGCTGAAACCTGTTGTAGCCATGTTGGAATATCAAATGTCCATCATTGCTGCACAGGGAGCTCAAATTTTTGCTCTCAGGCAGGCAGAGGCTGCTCAAAATAAGCGTATGGATTATCTACACAGAGGCTTCACTCTCTGTGGAAATAAAATTGTGAAATTAGAGCAGATGATTCAAACCCAAGGGGCAAAGGTTGTGGGTCCTTCTGACCAAACCAATGCTTCCAAAAAGGGGGAGAATCAGGAGGTTCCCAAATCAGTCCAAGCAGCTCCAACAACAACAGTCCAAGCAGCACCAACAGTTCCAGTTTCTAGGCTAGCAGTCCCAGCAGCTTCTCACGCTGTTAACCTAGAAACTCAAGCTGCTTCTTCAAAAGCTACTAGAGTTGTGATCAGGGAAGGCATTCAAGCTCCATCAAGTACAGTCCAAGCTACATCATCTGCTGCAAAAGACAAGGGCAAGGGCATTCTCATTGAGTCTCCAAAGCATAAATTTTCCTCCAAAGAAGCCCAAATTGCCTTTGATGCTGAAGTTGCCAAAAGAATAGCAGAAGAACAGGACAAAGAATTGGATCAGCAAGCCCAAACCCCAATGGATGATGATGAGACCTTAGGTGACTACCTAAAGGGGTTTGTGGTTAAACAAGGAGCAATGAAGAGAAAAATGCCAACAGGGCATTCCAAAGCTGAGCACAGAAGATTTTTGATAAATTTTGCATTTGCAGCTGGTATCCCAAAGAAAATGGCTCAGTCCATGTCAACTGAAAGGCTGCAAGAGATTCATGACAAGGAGATGGACAAAAGAAAGAGAACAAAAGTCTCTCCAGAAGCTCAACCATCCCAAGAAGTCCAACCATCAACTCAATCAGTCCAAACTGAAGCTGCTGCCAGTGCACCTGCTCGCACTGATCAAGCAGTTGTTTCTATTCCTTCATCTGTTAAGAGAGTGCTCTTTGAGCAACAATTGCAAAAGGCAATGAAAATAGAGAAGCTGATTGATCAGCATGACTTTACAAAGCCTGTGATTAATTACTGGTATGCCAAGTCACTGGATGACCGTGACTTGAGAATTAAGTTTGTAATAAGAAGAGAGTCTGGTCCTGAAGAAGAGTATGATACTTTTTGGCAAATAGTTCAAAAGTTGACCAGAGATGAGCTGATAACGATGCACAACATTGGGTCTGTATCACAAGTTAGATCCTCTCTACCACAAGTGAAACAAGTCATCAGAGATCTGAAGTCCATTGTTGATCCTGAATTTATTAGAAAAGATGTAGAGGATGCCAACAAGAAGGGATTGAAAATCAAGGAAGTTAATATTTTTGTCAAATCCAGGACTTACAGAATCAAATTCACAGATGGATCTGGTATGTTCTTTAATCTTGAATTCTATGATCTTCCAAAGAATATACTACTCCAGATGAAGTCTGTCAGAATATCTTGTGAAAGAGATGAGCTAAAGAGAGAATTTTTGAAGGCTATAGATCATAAACTTGCACAGTTGTGAGTTTTTGTAAGCCTTGGTTTGTAAATAACAGTTTACTTATTCATTTCCAATTCTTGTATAGAACTTAAAGTCTTGTGTAAAGAATTTAAGTTAGGGGGAGATTGTTGGGTAATAGTTTAAGTACATTCAAGCTGTTAGTTTAGACTTCTCAGACTGTTAGTAGATTTTACTTGTAAATCCAAAGTTCATGCTGCTAGTTGAAGAAACTCGAGCTGCCAGTGTAAAAGTTCAAGCTGCCAGAGCAAAACAACTCAAGCTGCTCTGCTCAAGCTGTCAAGGGATTCAAGCTGCTCAACAGTTTCATAAACAGAAAGTGCTGATTTTCAGGAAAAGATATCTACATGAAGATTCCAGCATATCTACTATCAGAGAAGTCATCATTCGTCAAGGAAACATATCAAGAAGCAATATAAATACATAGAATAGGTCTTTCTATTGTATAGGAGTTTTCTGCATATTTTGAGTCTGTAATTGCTTTATTGATTAAGTTTTCATAAGCCTCTAAGGTTGTAAAACCCTAAAAACAGTCTGTGTTCTTCGTCTAATCAAACAGATTAGAGGTGATTGTAATTGATGAATTCAGCAATACAACAGTCTTGATTAATTCTTGTGTGTTTATTCATTATTGATTCTGAAAGTTTTTGATAAAATAATTAAGTGTTATTCCGCAAACTTCTTGATTAAACTTTGATTCAAAGCAAGATTATTGATTTATACTCTGATAAATTCAAATCAGTTAGTCTTGGTAATTCAGATTTAGATCCTGACACTGTCTGTCTTGTAATATCAGTGAGTTCATCTTTGTGAGTGTATTCACTGTAACTAGTCTGAGTGAGTCTTAGATTAGTAATCTTTGTTGTTTCTGTCATCTCAACTTGAACCATTTCGCAGTTCAGGGTTGTTTGTAATTAACACTTGTTGATAAAATACATACAAACGTTAAGAAAGTGTGTTGAAAATTTAAATAGTTGTATTCACCCCCCCCCCCCTCTACAACTTAGAACAACATACTAGGGAAACCTTTTGGGACCTACACTATCCAGCGTTTACAATTCTGACGGGAAGCCAGCAGGGGATCATCTTTTTGAATCAGAAATGGCATAAAAGGTTCATGCACATTGAAGACTTGCCTTGTTATTTCGACGGTACACTCAGATTGGTTAGAGCCGAGCTCCCCAAACGTCTGCAAGAAGACGATGCTCAACCAATCTCGGAGTTTAAACGAAAACCTAAAGATATTTAAGACATGCTCTGCGACATCGAACTAATAAATGAAAGGTTGCATATCAGGCAAGTGACTCGACGATTTGACGTCGTCCTTGGCCTTAGAGAAAGTATTGATCATGCCCGCCACCCTCTACAGTGATCGAAAATGGGGAGGTTGTTAGACCTTAATTTCGATCATGTGGAATTTCATTTTGTAATAATTAGTTTGTTTATTTCCCTGTATTTTTATTTCAAGAGTTTCCTTTTATTTGTAATTTACTTTAGTAGATTTATATGTTAAGGGGTTGTTTTGTAATTCTAAGAAAGTTGATTTAAAGATGTAAGGGAAACCCACCTAGGGTTTCCCACAAAATTGTCATTATTCAAAAATAGCAAAAAGCAGTCGCCGCCATCATCATTGTTTTCTCTCAATATCAAATATAGAAATCGAGTTTGAATATTCCTTTTGTCTTGATTATTGCTGAAATCATTGTTTGTGTGTTAATTATTACTGGGAATCATTCACAACAAATATGAAGGGTTTTGGACTCATTCCAAAGGACATGATGGATGGTACTTCCACCACTGAATACAGATTGAAGTCCAGAGGAAAGAGGGAAAAGAAGGACACAAAGCATGAGGAGATTGTAATGTTGATAGAGTAGGGGTTCTATGTCATTGAACTCAATGGGCTAAATCACAGCATGTCCAAAGGTGTATAACTTGTTGAGGGAATGAATATTGAAGAGCCTGAGGCTGGGATATATTTTGTGGATCCATTGTCAAAAAATGTGTTTTAAAAGAGCCTTAGAACTAGACAAAGTTGCTGTCAAACAACTTTTGGCCCTCAAGTTACCATTATTTTGTCCTAACAAAAACAGTCCATTAGTTGTACAACTATCCTTTGTTAATATATAGTACTTAATGTACTTATAGTCTATAAACATTAGTTGTTTATGATCAGTTTTCATTGTAGATATGTCGATATGTTACTTTACTCCAATGCTGTAAATTCACATTTGCTTTCGTACTATAAAGTATATAGTGAAAACTAGTGGAATCATCCTTATCCCTAGCATTGAAAATAGGGGGATATTGTTAGGCACATAATGACCTCAATCAAACCTGCCCTATATCTTAAGGGGCTGATTTTTTATGAAACCTGTTAGATGCACTTAGGGGAGATTGTTAGGCTGTTTAATCCCTCAATCAAACCTTGTAATGATTTGAAATACTAAACCTAAGTCTGTTTTACACTTTTACATAAGTTGTAACCTAGTTGTATGTCAAAATTGTCCTTATCTGTTGTACAGGTTTGACAGTTTATGTCTAAGCTATTCATGATTGTTGGACAGGTTTGCATAGTTAAGTTGTCTATTTTTTGTGAACAGGTATCACACTCATTGGAATTTGTTTCCAAGTCATCATGTAATGTTTTGAACATGAAGATCAGCCTCAAGATTCAAGACAAAGTGAAATTAGAACTGCTACATTTTCTGCCAAAGTTGTTCTGCTACATGAATACAAAGAGATATCTGAAATGGGTGACAGACCGTTTCTTATATCAAAATGGCTTTACAAAGAAGAACAAAGGTTATGTTCTGACTTTCTCTTTTGGGGTAAAGCTAGAAACGACAAAGCAAAACGAGAAGACAAAGATTCTGTAGCAAGAAGATAAAGTCACTTTCGTTAGTCTTGTCCTGATGCAGAATAGTAAAGATTGTCTCTGTGTGAGACATTTCTTCTTTTCCGTACAACCAATGAAAAAGCTTCACGATGAAACTCTGTGAGACTATATAAGAGAAGCTTCCAAGGAAATAAAAGTATGGAGAGCAATCACAAGAACTTGAGTGCCAAAATAAATTAGGTTTTTCATGCATGCATGTTCTGCTGCAACTTGAGTGAAAAAGCTAGTGTGTCTAAGCTGTTCTTAGTGAACCATTCCTCAAACCTGTTCAGTGTTCACAAAGCTGTTCAGTTGTCTCATGTATCTAGTTTGAGTGTGTCGAGAATAGTGTGATATGTTGTTCATTTCTGTCATCTCAATTTGGATCTTTCTGCAATCTAAACTTGTTCGTAAACTTAACATACTTGTTAATATAAACATACAAACATTGAAAAAAATCTGTGTGATTCTATATTTATTGTATTCACCCCCCTATAGTCTCTCTTGAGATACGTTGTATAACTTTTAGGACCTATAGTACAATTGATAATCCAAGCTGCAGTGAACTAGTCTAGACAAATCCAAAATGGTTTAACTCTAAATTATGTCCAAACTGGGTGATGACTCATTTACTTAATGAAGTTTTTCATCTTGATGATATTCCATGCTTATTTCCATCTTTATTAGAATATGTTGATGCTGAAGTGCCCATGGGAAGAGAGTATTTTAAAAAAAACATGCTTCTATGGTTCTTGCATAATCGTGAGTACCTACCCCAAGAGCCTCCCCACAGAGAGATGCGGGAAAACAATGAGAGGGGTTTACAAGAGCCTTCAGTAGCAGAACCCGATCATGAGCCTGGAAGTGATAGTGAGAAAATTCGATCAGCTGAGCAATTTAACTCTCAATCTAATGAGAATGAATTTATGTTTACTGGGGCAGGATTACATAATGTTATTGATAAGATAACTGAGAGTGCACTAATAGTAAAAAAAGTGCTTCCCAGCATAATGACTTTTTTGGTATCCATGTTTCCCAAAATGATGACTTACTAGGGATCTGTGCCCTCCGCACGAGGGAGCAAACATTCATCATACAGATACATGTTTGCATGGCTCGTTTGTAGTATATTTAATATGTAATCACATAAGCGAAAAGCTTATCCTATTGTTGATAAATGTTTTACAAGCAAAGGTAAATAAGAACATAGTTAGGCCTTTGGCTAATACTACAAGACTTTTAGGAACTACTAGTACTGTGGTTATGTTATGGTTGTTTACGGATGTATCTTTGAAGTGGGACAATTATGTCGTTGTAATAAATTTGTTAAAGATGATGTAGTATGTATTTACGTCCCTGTAGACTTTATGTACCATGTACTTAATTATATTGGTATGATTGATTTGTCTGGATTTGGTATTATTAATTTAATGGTGGATTGTGGTGTAATCATGAGATTGTCTAGTATATATATGGAAAGATGTTTCACACACACGTATATGGGATAAATTGTCAATAAAAATTATATAAAATATAAAATTTGACAATTGATGTATTGTGAAACTGTTTAAGCCCAAGAAAAATAATAGAAAATTTTAGTTTTATTAGAAGTGAAACAAAATTCAATATTTAGGTCGAGAAAAAGTAATCAAATATCTTTTTTTACCACAAAAGGGACTCTTAGTTATCAATACCCTTTTAATCAAAAATTTATTTTAGGTGGATCTAAATATGCACCTCTCAATCATTTAATCACCTACCTTACTTCTTGATGTGAGAGAAAGATTAAATTTAATTACTAGGTTCAATGCATTACAAAAACATGCGAGAGAAATGAATGTATGATTAGTTTAGATTAAGAAACATGAGTTGTACGCCAAGACAACCCTTATTTTATGATTTATGACCTAAAAAAATTCATATTACATTTATTTTGAAATTTTATATATTATGTGACATTTGTTGATTATATATATATATATATATATATATATATATATATATATATATATATATATATATATATATATATATATATATATATATATATATATATATATATATATATATATATATATATATATATATATATATATATATATATATATATATATATATATATATATATATATATATATATATATATATATATATATGTGTGTGTGTGTATGTATGTCTGTCTATATGTATGTATGTATGTATATGGTTCGAGATAGTACCACCCATTATGCAGCGCACCAGAAGGTACCACTTTTAAAAAAAAAATTTAATTTTTTCAATAAACATGTTTTAATTAACATTATTAAAATGATATATAAATTTCACATACATTCACATCTCCTAGCTCCTAAAAAGTGGTGTGTACGTACAGTTACATAATTTGAATATATGTGAACGTGCATTTATGTGATGCGTGTTTTCATGCATAATTTGAATATACTAAAACATGTTCGTGAAATTCATATATAAAAAAAATACTTTTAAAAGTGGTATCTTCTGGTGCGCTGCATAATAGGTGGTACTCAGTTGAACCTAAATATATATATATATATATATATATATATATAATATGGTTCGTGTGAGTACCTAAAAAATGCAGAGTACCATGAGTACATGTGAACACATGAGTTTCAGATGTGAACATACACCTAAAAAAATTTAAAATTTTTTTCATATTCATTTAGGTACAAATAATATAAGCCTTTTTTAAAGAATTACATACATTCACACATTCAAGCCTCTAAAAAGTCATGTGCACGTGAAAAAAATACATATGAACATGCTTAGTGTGAACATACGTTGACAACAGTGCAGTTCATAGTTATAGTGTGTTTATGTATGATTTTTTACGAGTAGTCTTGTATTATTAATTTAAATATGATTATGAAAAAAATTTAAAAAAAAAATGGTTTTAAGCGAGGTATCTCCGGTACTTCGCAAAACTAACGGTACTTATTTGAACCCAAATATATATATATATATATATATATATATATATATATATATATATATATATATATATATATATGGGATAATTACAGAACCTAAATTTAATGTAAAACTGTAGAATCAATATCGTCCATACATTAGATTAATCTAGTGGTTTTGATTAAAAGAATCAAGTTTGGAATTAGTGAAAAAATATTGGTATTAGTGATATTTTAATATAATCATGAGTAAAAAAAAAGAAAAGATTAGAAATAACAAAAAGATTGACATTAGCAAAATAAATATATTTTTTCTTTAAACTAAAATAACATTAATATGATTAGTTTTCAAATCAAAAAAAAAATTATACCATAAAAACGAGAATTTTATACTCTTTAAAACGAGACCAGTCTTGATTTTTTTTTGAAAAAATTTACGTGTTTAATTTTCGTAAAATTATTTTTTTACCCATACTGTGATGCAATATAGCATGGCGAGATCATTCAATGTCGGAGTAACAGTTTATATCGTATATTCAACGTCTAAGTAATATTATATAACATATATACAACATTGTATATACATTCAATATTAAAATAGCCAAAATAATGATCAAAATTAGTAGTCAAACTTGATGAACCACCTTTAATTTAATGAGACCGGTCATGATATATTTTTTTTGAAAAAATATTACGTGTTTATTTTTCGTATAAAAAAAATTTCTCATACGACCATTCAACATATCATATCAAGATTATTCAATGTTGAATTACAGTCTATATCAAAGTTGGTGGATTTAACGAGAACGGTCAAGATATATTTTTTTCGAAAAAATTTTACGTGTTTATTGTTCGTAAAAATATTTTTTTACGCAGACGACCATTCAATATATTATATCGAGATCATTCAATGTCGAATTACAGTTTATATCGCATATTCAAAGTCGAAGTAATACTATATATCATATATGCAACACTGCATGTACATTCGATATTAAAAGAGTCAAAAATTGTCAAAGTGGGTAGTCAAAGTTGGTGGGCTAGCATTAATTCAATGTTAATTGCATAATTACTATATTATCTATAGTGTTATATTATAATTCAATGGTTTAGATTGATTCTATAGTTCTGCACTAAATTATGGTTCTGCAATGATCCCAACCACATATATATATATATATATATATATATATATATATATAATTCAAGAGAGTACCATCTATTATGCAGCGCACCAGAATATATATATATATATATATATATATATATATATAATTCAAGAGAGTACCATCTATTATGCAGCGCACCAGAAGGTACCAACTTTAAAAAAAAATTTAAAATTATTTTTCATAAACATGTTTTAATTAACATTATGAAGATCATAAGTAACTTTCGTATACATTCACATCTCCTAACTCCTAAAAAATGATGTGAACACACGTATCTAATTTTGAATGTATGTGAACGTGCATTTACGTGATGCGTGTTTTCATGCACTTAGAGTGTTCGGATTTGCGTGAAATTTACATATGTTCTGTGTAATGTTAATTAAAACATATTCATGTAAAATTTTTCAAAAAACTTACTTTTAAGGGTGGTACCTTCTGGTGCGCTACTTAATAGGTGATACTCACTTGAACCTTATATATATATGGTTCAATGGAAAACCACTATGCACCGAAAAACTGTGGAAACCTACGCATACCGTCCGATTTGATGCATTTCATGAAAAACGCGGTGGCATGATCGTAAATAAAGTGATGCATCACGCGGGATTTTGCTGCATCACGCGAGAAATTTGATGGATCACGCGAGATTTTGATGCATCATGCGGGAAATTTGATGCATTTGTGGTGGTGCAGTGCGGTTTTCACAAATTTTCAGGTGCATTATGCAGAAAGACGGTGCATCACGCGGGAATTCGATGCATCACGCGGGAATTGTGATGCATTTGTGGTGGTGAACGGAGGTTTTCCATGGTTTTCCGATGCATGTTGGTTTTCCATTGAACCCCCCTCTATATATATATATATATATATATATATATATATATATATATATATATATATATATATATATATATATGGTTGGGTTCAATGGAAAACCACTATGCACCTGAAAACTATGGAATCTTACGCCTACAGTCCAATTTGGTGCATTTCATGAAAAACGCGGTGGCATGATCGTAAATAAGGTGATGCATCACGCAGGATTTTAATGCATCACGCGGGAAATTTGATGCATCACGCGGGATTTTGATGCATCACGCGGGGAATTTGATGCATTTGTGATGGTGCAGTGCGGTTTTCACAAGTTTTCCGGTGCATTGTGGTTTTCCATTAAACCTCCCTATATATATATATATATATATATATATATATATATATATATATATATATATATATATATATATATATATATATATATATATATATATATATATATATATATATATATATATATATATATTTATATATATATATATAGGATTGGGTTCACATGAGAACTCCTCTATTTCGTGAGAACGTGAGAACCACTCTAAAATTTGTGCATCCACTATATAAAATTGTGCATTTGATACTAAAATTAAATGTTTTCGATAAATTTATGCATTTCATGTAAAAATTTACGCATCTCATGCTATAATTTATCCCTTTTATGTATGAATCGTGCATTTAAAAAATTTTGTGCATTTGATATTCAAATTTGTGCATTTAGTTTTTAATTTAATTAATACAATTTTTTAATGTAATGATATTTATTAATATTTAAGACTAATAATAGTTTTAAGTAAAATTTTTAATTTTTAAATTTGTGCATTTGATGTACAAATTTGTGCATTTTGGAGTGGTTCTCACGTTCTCACGGTAATGAGGGTTCTTACCGGAACCCAACCCTATATATATATATATATATATATATATATATATATATATATATATATATATATATATATATATATATATATATATATATATATATATATATATATATATATATATATATATATATATATATATCGTAGCAACAAATAATTAGAATACAATAATAAAAAAGTTCATTTTCTAAAAGAGATAAATAATGCGTGGCACTATTTATTCGTTGTCGTAGGGATCAAGATCCTGAACCTTCCTCGTATTTTCATCATCAATTATATAGCATGTTAGTAGGTAGGATAATAACAGTCATAATACTGACACCTATGTCAAATTCTCGCGATATTTTCACAAACTATATAAATTCTCATAGAACTAACGGAAATTACCAAGAAAGTTAATATAAAATTCAAAAATTGGCAATAAGGGTAATGTAAAATTTTTTAGGCCAAGAAAAATAACATAAAATTCAAATTTGACGAAAAAGGGTGTTGATAACAAATTAAGAAGGTAAATTTTTAATTGTATACTCCTTTTTTGGTAACCGAATAATATATGATTATTTTTCTTGGCCTAAAATTTGAATTTCATGTTCTTTCTCGCCTAAAATAGAATTTTATATTACCTTTCTTGGCATAAAAAAATTTTCAATACTATTATTGTCAAATTTTGTATTTTATATTAACTTTCTTGATAATTTTCCCTAAAATTAAGTAACAAACTTTAAATCATGATTTGTTGCATATTTTTTTATTTTTAAGTTGATTTCACTTCTTACATTTGAATATATATATATATATATATATATATATATATATATATATATATATATATATATATATATATAGATATATTACTAATAAAGCATTTAGCTTTTTACTGTTTATAATGCACAAGGTACAACTTCTTAAAGATGGTTTCTTGAATTTTAAGACACACCCACTTGTAAAACATAAGGTACAACTTTTAGCAAAAAAAAAAAAAAAAAAAACACTGCTGCACATAATTGTTTGATATTTGAATTTGAAAAGAAAGCGTGCGTCCAGCCAAATTATGTCCCCAAAACTCATTTCCAAGAAGACTCTTCTCCTCCAGGCAAATTAAGTCGCATGCTTCTCAATCTTTCTCTCAGTAAAATAGGATGATTCAGACTGATATATTAATTGACGTACGAGCATATATGACGGAAATCGAGCACATATGAAGGAATTGTGTGAAGGAGACCGAGCAGATACGAAGGAATCAACAGTTGCTCCGATGAGGAATCAAGTGATGCAAATCGAGCAGATATAAAGGAAATGACTGTCAGTTGTGGATGAGGTCGTAGGTGGTGGCGGCGATAGGGAGGAAGTCAGTGGTGGTGGTCGAAGAGGAAGGGAGATGAGAGAGAAGCCTGACAAGAAGAAAACCCAGCTTCCGCATTTGTCTTTTTTTCTCTTCATCCTCTCTACAATTAGCGTCGATTTCAAGAAAATCACTTGAAAGAAAATCGAAAAGGAGATGATATTGGTACTCATAATAATGTCAAGAAAATATTTTCATTCAGGTCCGCGCCCTCTTTCCTGAATATAACCGCCCAAAAGCTCCACCAGGTCTGTAATGGCTACCTTATGTTCGATTTTATGTATTAAAGAGATGTTTAGTTGTTTGGTTCACTGCAGTTTATGTGTGCTCATCATGAACCTGTTTTACTTGTGAATTAGCTTCATGGGTTTGGTTTCATATGTGAATGCTGTTATCTAAAGAAGCTTTCTTTTCGATGCAGAAAGCGACAACCGGAAAAAATAAGGATAGTGATGGTTTACAAACAGAAACCCAAACAGGTATATAGTTTTAAATCATGACTTTTTGTCAACAATTTGAGAACAAAAGGTATTATGTTGTTGCAACCTTTTGTTTCAGGGGGTTTGGTTTCTGATTCAAAAGGAACGAGGGTGTAATTGCATCTGCATCGAATTTCTGGTTCAAACCAAAAAAAATTAATGTTCATTGAGTGTTATTTTTTTTATATGGTTGATATGCATTTCATTATGAAAAACACCCAATTAGTGATCCTATTATGCTCTGCAAAAGCGAATGAAAATGAGGAGGGGGAGGGTTTGTTGGTGAGGAGAAAGGGAATGAGAGGCGACGGATTGAAGTATGTATTATTGCGGTTTGAAGCGTACTGTGCAACTAAAGAAGTTAAACCTGTAATATAATAATAAATTAAAATTAATTAAAAACCTATATACATGTATATATAGAATTAAGATACACACTTTTACAAAATTGATACAGATTTGAACTTAAAAATTGTTATAAAGTTAAAAAGATTTCTCATCAGGAGTACAATATCATCATTTTTATAGGGTTCTGGTTGCACATTATATGAATGGTTGGAAAATGTAAGTACATCACTCAAAGTTTTTATAGCATTGGACTTTGGAAATTTGGATAATGATCTTTGTTTTTCCATATTATATTGATGAACTTGGTTTATATCCCAAATAACATCATCTTATATATCCCTATGCTGGTTATCTGGTTTCATGACCTTCATGTCACTTCAATGTGTGCAGTTGTGATTGATATTGTTTTGAGTTGTCCGCTTAGCATTGACCCATTAACATTGAGGCTTAATTGAAGCTTAATTTACTAATCATATCAATGAGACAATCAGTAATGTTTTACTTCTGCTAATCCTTACTTTTAGGATTGCTTAATTCTCGAAATACTATCATCACCAATTTGATTCATTGAAAGGTCAATTTAATATTAAATGGCCATAAAATAATGCACGACTAACATCCAATCCTTCTGATATTTAACCATTTCTATTGCTTTCCCAATTTTGTTGATGTCTATCAAATTTATTCTTTATTAATTTACCCTTGTAGTTTCAACCTCGGTAGTTCAGTGCTGTTCTGGACATGGTCACACATAGGTAACAAGTTCTTGTTAAAATCTTCACATTTTTTACGTACCTCATTTATGTCTATCAACCCAATTTATTTAATCTTCGTCAGTTTTAATTTTTATTCATAATTGAATTTGGCTTCTCTCACGATAAGCACTGCACGTCACTTTTATTTTGTATTCATAACTAAACTTTGGCTTCTCTCACTTTTATTTTGTATTCATAATTGAAATCTGGTTTTCTGCCTTCTAGTTATTCTATCCTGTCAAATGTGTTGGTCTGTATAAGTATATCAATTTGGTTTGGGATTTAGTTTGGTCTACTTTCAAACTCTTAATTTATACTATTCATGAACACTTTGAAGTTTTAAAGGTATATGTATCTCTCATTGTTTATGTTATTAATAGGTAGTGGTCTTCGCAAAAAGTCCCAATTTTGAGTAGCCTATGCATATGAAGGAGAAGCCATTTCAGTATTAACCGAAAGGTGGCTGATCTTGATATTTCAACTCATAGAGGATACTGCATCACATTATTTCTCAAGGTCTACATGCAGGGCCGGTCCTGAGTACTTTTATGCCCTGGGCGAGATAAAAAATAATGCCCTTTAAAATGTAAGATACAATTATTTTTAAAGGGATTTGGAACCTTGTCAAGCTAAACAGCTCATCCCCACGACATTTAATATAAAAATATATAAAATGTACATACAAGTTTAACAATCATTATATCACCTAAACAGAAACATTATGAATCTATCTTTTATACGAATAAACCAAAAACCAATTATTGACGAATGAGATAACAATTAAACTACAAAGCTATTTCATAATCTCACAGACAATAAACACTAAACAAAAACATTATAAAAAACTTTGTTCCAACTCAAACTACAAAAAAACTTTGCTTTGCTCTTAATATTTCTGTTGCTGCACAAATACAGTCAACTCCTTTTTTTTTACTTGAATCACACCCACACCCTTGCTTCTTTTTTCCTCATTGCTTCAACACTAATTCATTATATTACTGTTCTACAACTTCATGTCTAGATGCTAATTCAAATGCACCTACCCCAATGGTAAATAAACAATACAATATACCTTTGCAGTTGTTGGCACATAATACAGTACACAAGACCAAGAAAATGAACCCCTTATTCTTGAATGGTTGAATTCACAGAATCGCAAACTTATTCATAGAATCGCAAACTTATTCATAGAAATAGAATTCACAGAATCGCAAACTTATTCACATAATCGCAAACTTAGAAATAGAAATACAATATAAAATGATCGATGAATGTCATACCTCTACCACACTGGTGAGGCAGATCACAGATGGGAGGGAACCGCCGTCGGCCCGTCGCAGGAGGAGAAAGAGAGAGAGAAACAGTCGTCGGGCAGAGGGTACCGCCACCGAAGGAGAAAGAGGGAGAGCCAGCGTCGTTAGCCGTCCGCTGTCAGCGTCGTGACCGGTGAGCGTGGGTGGCCATCGCCCATTCATCTTCCACGGTTCTTGCGTGACTTTTCCTATTCCCCGATTCTTAAAATTTCGCTAGGCTCCCTTGAATAGTTGAATCTCAGTTTAGTCGCATCAGTTATCACCGCTTTGGGACTTGGGAGACGCTTCAGTTCCACCTCCACGCACACAGAATTGTTGAGGTAAAAGATGGAGTGATGGATTGGGCTTATCTAATTGTAAATGGACTGGAAATAGGGCTAAAAATTAAACCTAGTGTAGCTTGAATTGGACTAAAAGTCTGCTGCCCCCTTGGTGTTGCTGCCCTGGGCCGAGGCCCAGTTCGCCGCCCCCTTTGGGCCGGCCCTGTCTACATGCATACTATTTTTATTATGTTGTTGATTTTTTGTTATTAGTCTTGATGACTATGCGACTTTATATTTTGTTTGCATTCAATATAATTGTTTGTGCGTTATGTGTAAGGACAATGGTTTTGTTCATCCAAATATAATCAAGAAACTGGGGTTCGCTTCTTTCACCAGTGAGCTAAAACTGTTTCACTTTTGTTGTCTTTATCGATTGCCCAAAACAATTTCTCAGTTTAGTTGATCATATCCTTCAATTCTCTCTCGTTTCTTCGGTTTAAGTTTCGAACTTCTAGGACTCCTTAACATTAATTGGATGCATCATCTTCCTCATGCTTTCTGGGCTGCAATTCCCGATTTCAGTACCTCTCAACCTTTGTCATTTGCTGCATCTGCCTCTGAATAGCCTTTCTTGAATTTGACTTCCAATCTCCAGAAACGCTTCTTCGATTCACCAATTGATTCCATCAAATAACGTGTGCACAAACAATTTCATCACAATATCATCTTTACAATGTCGGAATTTGATGGAGATGAGAAACTGTCAATTATAATGTGTTGTGTCTGATTGTTGGTATTGTTCCCTAAACAATTGTTTCTCGAGCATCAAAGTAGTGGCATATACTTCTATTACGCTTTATTTAAATTTTAATTTCTCCCATTCAAACTATGATTTATGTGATGGGCTGATTGAGAAATTGTTACATTCATACTTCACATTCCAATCTGCCTGCTTTATATGGGAGCAAGTCCTGCTTGTTTTTTTTTGGCACTAAATTTCATTTACCGCCAGGTTTGCTTTTTCTCTATTTTGAAGTCTGTTATGGTTCTGCTAGGCTTTCTATTTCTTCCATTACTGCTTCTTTTGCTTGTTTATTGTTGATATTCCATATGTTTCTTTGTTGGTAAGATTATTCAGTTTTCAAATTTAGATTTATGATATAATCAGTATGTAATCAAGTTCATCTTGTTTGATATTAAAAATCCATGAAGCCTAAATTTTACAATTGTTAAGTCAATTTTCTTGGTTATTCTATGATATACTTTTTAATTTTGGATGATTATTTGGGTTTTCTGTATTCAAAATTTTCTTTGTGAAGAAGAACATATATCCATGGAATATAGTTGTTTGGTCATGTTAGCATCAGTAGTTGTTTTGGTTATTTCTTTACATTACTTTGAACCTTTTAGCTGCCTAATTCTTTTTAGAAATGATCAAGTTTCTTTGTTTCTTCAAGTTGGTTGGCTCAATTCAATTAGCGAATGACAAGAGGAGCTTGTTGAAACACACGAGCATTAGAGAATACTGCAACCATAATCAAATTCATACTATTGGAACAATGGGAGAAAATTACCACGCCAGCTCTATCCATTGTTGGTGCTAACAATAGAAGTTCTTTGTGGTGATGTCAAAAGGTTAGTAGTCTTTTTATTGAAATATCCATGGTTTTTATATACATTGTTGCGTATCTTCTCTTGTTCTTTAGTTTCTTCTTTTTAGAAATGATCAAGTTTTTATATACGACCTCCTCACCGTCGAGCGCTTCTTCTCCGTCAACCCCCTTCTTTTAGCTGGAAAGGTATTTTCATAATTACAACGACCATTCACAACACTTATAAAATGATCATTTACATTACTTAATTGATCATTCACATTACTTAAATGATCATTCACATTACTTAATTGATCATTCACAACACTTATTTGATCATTCACAGTATTTATTTCATTATTCACAATAATTATTTGACTATTTACACTTCTTGTACACTTATTTGATCAATCACAACACTTATTTGATCATTCACAGTAATTATTTGACCAGTCACACTTTTTCTACACTTATTTAATCATTCACAACACTTATTTGACCATTCACAAGAATTATTTGACCATTCACAGTATTTATTTGATCATTCACAACACTTATTTAATCATTCACAAGAATTATTTGATCATTCACACTTCTTCTACGCTTATTTGATCATTCACACAACATTTAGTTGATCATTCACAAGAATTATTTTACCATTCACAGTATTTATTTGATCATTCACAACACTTATTTGATCATTCACATGAATTATTTGACCATTTATAATAAGTTCAAAATAAGTGTGAATGGTCAAATAATTATTGTGAATGATCAAATAAGTGTTGTGAATGATCAAATAAATGCAGAAAAAGTGTAAATTGTCAAATAATTATTGTGAATGATGAAATAAATACTGTGAATGGTCAAATAATTTATATGAATGATCAAATAAATGTTGTGAGTGATCAATTACGTAATGTGAATGGTCAATTACGTAATGTGAATGATCAATTAAGTAATGTGAATGGTCAAATAAGTGTTGTGGATGATCAAATAAGTGTTGAAGAATTGTGAATGGTCAAATAAGTGTTGTTGTCAGGATCTAAAACTAATTAACCAAGACTAACTGATTTGAATTTATCAGAGTATAAATCAATAATCTTGCTTTGAATCAAAGTTTAATTAAGAAGTTTACGGAATAACACTTAATTATTTTAACAAAAGCTTTCAGAATAAATAGCAGATAAACACAATAAATAATCAAGACTGCTTGTATTGCTGATCTCAATGATTACAATCACCTCTAATCTGTTTGATTAGACGAAGAACACAGACTGTTCTTAGGGTTTTACAACCTTAGAGGCTTATGAAAACTTAAACAAAAAGTAATTACAAACTTGAATATGCAGAAAACTCTTATACAATAGAAAGACCTATTCTATGTATTTATATTGCTTCTTGATATGTTTCCTTGAAGAACTATGACTTCTCTGATAGTAGATATGCTGGCATCTTCGTGTAGATATCTTTTCCTGAAAATCAGCACTTTCTGTTTATGAAACTGTTGAGTAGCTTGAATCACTTGACAGCTAAAGAACATACCAGATCCATCTGAAAATTTGATTCTGTAAGTCCTTGATTTGACAAACAGATCAACTTGCTTGATCTTCTTTCCTTTCTTGTTGGCATCCTCTATCTCTTCCCTTATAGATTCAGGATCAAAAATGGACTTCAGATCTTTGATGACTTGCTTCACTTGTGGTAGAGCAGATCTTACTTGTGTCACAGACCCAATATTATGCATCTTTGTTAGCTCATCTCTGGTCAACTTTTGAACCATATGCCAGAATGTATCATACTCTTCTTCAGGACCAGATTCCCTTCTCACTATAAACTGAACTCTTAAATCAATGTTGTCCAGTGGCTTGGCATACCAGTAGTTTATAAGAGGCTTTGTAAAGTCATGCTGATCAATCAACTTCTCTATCTCCATGGCCTTTTGCAGTTGTTGCTCAAACAACACCCTTTTAACTTGATGCAGCTTTGCTTGTGATGATGGCTCAGATGCAGGAATAGAAGCAACAGCTTGATCAGAAGGAGCAGGGGCACTGGCAGCAGCTTGAATATGACTTGTACCAGTTTGAACTGGTTCTTGTGATGGTTGGACTTCTTGGGAGACTTTTGTTTTCTTTCTTTTGTCCATTTCTTTGTCATGGATCTCTTGCAGCCGTTCAATGGTCATCGTCCATTGGGGGCTGGGTTTGCTGGACTAACTCTTTATCCTGTTCTTCTGCTAACTTTTTGGCAACTTCAGCATCAAAGGCAATCTGGGCTTCTTTGGAAGAAAATTTGTGCTTTGGAGACTCAATAAGAATGCCCTTGCCCTTGTCTTTTGCAGCAGAGGATGGAGCTTGGACTGTACTGGATGGAGCTTGAACACCTTCCCTTATAACAACTCCAGTTGCTTTTGAGGAGGCAGCAGCTTGAGTTTCTAGGCTAACAGCTTGAGAAGCTGTTGGGACTTTAACCTAGAAGGTGGAACTGTTGAGGCTGCTTGGACTGCTTTTGGAAACTCCTGATTCTCCCCCTTTTTGGAAGCATTGGTTTGGTCAGGAGGACCTACAACCTTTGCCACATGGGTTTGAATCAACCGCTCTAATTTCATGATCTTATTTCCACAGAGGGTAAACCCTTTATGGAGATAATCCATTCTTTGATTTTGAGCTGCTTCTGCCTGCTTTAGTGCAAATATCTGAGCTCCCTGTGCAGCAATGATGGACATTTGGTATTCCAACATAGCTACAACAGGTTTCATCTTGGGATCCATCAAAAGCATGATTTGCATACTAGCCTCAAGATCAGAAAACAGCTGTGGTGCTTGTGATCTATCACTGACATTAATACCAGAAGTAGAAACCTCTGGGCCCCTCTGTTCTTGGTTCTTGGGACTTCCAGCTTGTGTTTGCACACTTGCTGTTGCCATGGGCGTGGTCTTAGTGATGTTGGCACTGTCCTGTGCCTCTTGTGCAGAGACAGCAGTAGTGCCAGCCACAGAACCCATATGAACAATCTCTGGAGAGATGTTCACCTCCTGAGTGAGGATGGGAGTGTCCTCAATGTGTTCCCTTTGGATATGCTGTGCAGAAGTATCCTCCTGCACAGGGCTATATGGCTCTTGTCTGAGGGCTGAGGAGGAAGGAGCTCCTGGTCCTCTTTTCCTTTGATAGAGAAATTTTAGTGTGGGTCTTGGCTGATGAAAAGGAACAGAAGGAATTTGTGTATCATGAGGAGGGGGTTGGGGTCCTGGGGGTGTAGCAGTGATGATAGGCTGAGCCTGCTCAGGACCCTCTCCTCTGTTTCTTGGAATGATGTTCATCATTGCAGAAGGCAATGGAACATCTACGCTCAAAAAATTGGCACTTTGTTTTAAAAGTCGTTTGATTGAAGATAGTGAGTGCCTGTGGGAAACATGTATCCTCTTATGTAAATGAGAAGTGGTGCAAGTGTGTGCAATGATTTCTGCCAAAAATCTAGGATACATTAAAAATTTCCCACTCTTTAGGGAATGATGCCTTAACATCCCCTGAAAAATCATATTTGAGAAATTGAACCGTTGGCCCGTTGAAAAACACACTAAGGCAGTGGCAATGTTGGAAGAAAATTCTGACCAACCGGTTCTTTTGGGGCTTATACACTGCTGAATTATATGTACAAGATATTTCCACTTAGGTGAAAAATGTGCTTTCAAGAAAGTAAATGAATCAGCAGGACCCCTATAACCTATATTATAAAGACCAGTATGTAAAGCGTTAAGGGTTAGGTCTGTTATACCTGTGGCATCTTGAAGATGCAAATGGTGCCGAATGGATTCCTCAGTGATGGTGATGGGAGTGCCATCAATTTTGGATAGTATAGAGGGAATACCATTGATGGTTTGTATATTGGCACGGTTCCAGAACTGTTCGATATGCGATATGTATATGGTGGGATTTATATTGAGGGCATGGTGGATATGGGAGTGTCTTAGGAAATCCATCATATCATGGAATGGCTGAAGTTCAGAGTGTTTGAGAGAGTATGGAAGGCAATTGTGTTCTTTGACAAACTCCATTGAAGGTTGAACGGAGATTTTAGGGTTGCAAAGAAGATTGTGTGAATCGTTCAGAGAGAAAAAGAAAGGCCGTGGAAAAAAACTTTGTAACTGGTAGTTACAACTGAACGAAACTGGGACCTTTAAAGGTTTTGAAAAAGGTTGGGTCCCGCGCACACATATTTAAAAATTACCTAAATGCCCTGCACACTTTGATAGATCAAGTGAATAACTAACAGTCCGAGAAAATGAACTAGCAACTTGAGAAAATACTCAAGCTGTTAGTTGAAAATTATGCATCCTTTTAATGAAACAGTGACTCCCCCTTAAATAAGCATACGAAGTAAATAATAATGAAAACAAATTAATCCATGTTTACCATACCAATATTTGATACCAGGAAAGTGAATCTTCCTACATCAAAAGGTTTGTAAATAGATCAGCTAACTGATCATCAGTATGTATTTTGGTAACTTGGATTAATTTCTTCTCATTACAATCCCTTATGAAATGAAATCTGATGTCTATATGCTTGGTTTTTGGGAATTTCACTGGGTTTTGCACAATGCTGATTGCACTTGAATTGTCAATGTAAATAGGAGTGGATAAGAAATTCATACCATAGTCTCTCAGCTGATTTTGAATCCACATTACCTGGGAGAAGCAGCTTGCAGCTGCTACATATTCTGCTTCAGTGGATGATGTGGACACAGTTGTCTGCTTTTTGCATTGCCAAGAGACCAGTCTTGCTCCTAAGTATTGATATCCACCAGTTGTGGATTTTCTGTCAATGTTGCAACCACCATAGTCACTGTCAGAATAAGTAGTTAGTTCAAGGGGAGAGTCTTTAGGATACCATAGGCCTAAGTGTGGTTGGCCCTTGAGATATCTAAAGATTCTCTTAACAGCAACCAAGTGAGAATCCATTGGAGAGCATTGAAACCTAGCACACACACAGACAGCAAACATTATATCAGGTCTAGAAGATGTTAGATACATGAGTGATCCTATGAGAGATCTGTATAAATGTATGTCCACATCTATGCCATCTTTGTCTGTATGGAGTTGCTTGTGAGGATCCATTGGAGTGCTTGCAACCTTTGTGTCTTGATACCCAAACTTTTCTAGTATGTCTTTCACATACTTTGATTGACTTATGAAAAGTCCAGTGGGCTTCTGCTTGACTTGCAATCCCAGAAAGAAAGTGAGTTCTCCCATTGAACTCATTTGAAACTTTTTGTGCATTAAAGCTTCAAACTCTTTGCACAGGCAGTCATTGGTTGAGCCAAAGATAATGTCATCAACATAGATTTGGACAAGCAGAATCTCAGCCTTGATAGACTTAGTGAAAAACGTTTTGTCCAGAGTGCCTCTCTTGAACCCATTCTGTAGAAGGTAGGATGATAGAGTGTCATACCATGCTCTGGGGGCTTGATGGAGACCATAGAGAGCCTTGTCTAGCTTGTAGACCCTGTCTGGATTCTTATAGTCTTCAAAACCAGGAGGTTGACACACATAGACCTCTTCTTCAATTGTCCCATATAAAAAGGCAGACTTCACATCCATTTGATACACTTTAAAACCTTTGAAGCTTGCATAGGCCAAGAATAGTCTGATGGCTTCAATTCTTGCCACTGGGGCAAATACATCATCATAATCTATGCCTTCTTCTTGAGTGTACCCTTGAGCTACTAGCCTTGCTTTATTCTTGATGACTATCCCTCTCTCATCTTTCTTGTTCCTGAACACCCATCTTGTACCAATTGCTCTCTTACCTTTAGGAAGATCCACCAGAGTCCATACATTCTGAATCTTGAACTGTAGAAGCTCTTCTTGCATTGCCTCAATCCAGGATGAATCTTTTAATGCTTCTGATGCCTTTTTAGGTTCTAGTTGAGACATGAAACAGGCATGTTCAAAAGCAGCTAGACTGAATTCAGGAACTGCTTGTTCAGCAGCAGCAGTCTCATTGTGAACCATCTTCCTTGTTTGTACAGGAGTACTTGGATCACCCAGTATTTGATTGAGGGGATGATACTTGTGAACTCTGAGGGTAGGCTCTCATACTGTCTGAAAAGAGGATCCAAGATTTGTATCATCTCTATCAGGACCAGTAAATGGTTCAGTTTCAGTAATAGCTTGACTTGAATCTGGGACTGGTTCCCTTTGGGGTGGAGCTGTGCTCTTAGGACTTGGGAGTTGCACTTCAGTGTCTGGATTTGTATCATGTTGAGCATTCAGGACCCCTGGAGGATCACAAGACAGAAGTGGTATAGTGATGTATTCATCCCAATTTGTTGAATCTGCAGCAGTTTGAAACTTTGTGCCAACAGCTTGAGAATTTGTATTGGCAGCATGAGAATCTGTGTTGGCAGCTTCAATCTTGTATGCATCAGCCTCTGCAGTATACTCAACAAAGCTCAGAGAATTTGTTAGTGAATCTAAGTCAAACAACCAATCAGGACCAATGCCTTTGACATTTGCAGTATTTTCATTAAATTCAACATTGGCACTTTCTTCAATGGTTTTAGATACACTATTGTATACTCTATAGGCTTTGCTTTGACTTGAGTACCCTACAAAGAATCCTTCTTCAGCCTTACTTTCAAACTTCCCTAAGTGAGTCTTAGTGTGAAGAATAGTACATGGGCATCCAAAAGACTTGAAGAAAGCTATTAGGGGACTTCTGTTATGGAATAACTCATAGGGAGTTTTCCCTTGTGATTGGACAACCTGAACCCTATTCAGAACATAACAGGCTGTATTAACAGCTTCTGCCCAGAAAGTCATTGGCAGTTTTGAATCAGCTAGCATAGTTCTAGCAGCCTCAATTAATGTTCTGTTCTTTCTTTCAGCAACACCATTTTGCTGTGGTGTTCTTGGTGCACTATACTGTCTAGCAATGCCTTTGGACTCACAGAAACTGGATAGAATATGATTTTTAAATTCAGTTCCATTGTCTGATCTTATCACCTTAACTTTTGAGTTGGATTGATTTTCTATCTTAAGAATAAATGACTTAACTAGCTCAGCAGTTTCATCTTTAGTCCTAAGAAAGTAAACCCAGGTAAATCTGGTGAAATCATCAACAATAACTAAACAGTAAGCCCTTTTATTCAAACTCAAGACAGATGTTGGACCAAATAGATCCATATGAATTAGCTGAAGAGCAGATGAGATTGAATTTACTTCCTTGACCTTATGAGAAGTTTTGTGTTGCTTGCCTTTAAGACATGCTACACAATGATCATCACATATGAACTCCTTTTGTGGTAAGCCTCTTACCAGATTCTTTTTGACTAAAACATTCATGGACTTGAAGTTCATGTGACACATCCTTCTATGCCAAAGTGCAGACTCATTTGATGATGCTTTGGATATCAAACAGCTTAAAGTATTTGATTTAGATAAAAGATCTGTGTCCAGACAGTAAACATTGTCCTTTCTTGGTGTTCTTAGTAAAACAAGATTTTCAGGAATTTTGTAATCTTTTGAAAGGACAATGCACTCAGAATCTGTAAACAGAACAATGTTTTGTTTGTCACAGATTTGAGAGACACTTAATAAATTGTACTGAAGCTGTTCAACATACAAAACATCATGGAATTTCATGTTGCCTGCATTAACAGTACCTTTACCTGTAACCTTACCTCCTTTTGAGTTGCCTCCAAATGCAACAAAACCTCCATCAAAGCCTTTGAAATTTGACAAGCATTCAGAGTTGCCTGTCATGTGCCTAGAGCATCCACTGTCCAAATGCCATCTTGTTTTATGAGGAGACCTGTGGTTGCCCTGCACAAATAGAAGCTTAGTCAGTAGTGGAGTAAACCCAAACCAAATTGGTTTTGGGTTGGCCTTGTGCATTGACATAACTAAACACTGTTTTTGACTTTTTATATTTTGTGAGATCTACTGATGGAGTTTTTGGAGAGTATTTAGTGATTATATGAGGTATCCAGGTATTTTGATCATCTTTTCTTCTAACAGTCTCAGATGATTCACTGACAGTTCCAGATTGATGCTTAGCAGCTTGATCTGTGTTTTTAGTGCTAACAGCTTCAGTATTTGCACTAACAGCTTCAGAATTTGGCTTAGCAGTCTGATCTTTTGTATCAGCAGTTTGATCTGAAGATTTGTCCTTGACACACCATATTTGCTTAAAACTTAATTTAGTCTTTGCCAAAACTTGTTTTTGATGTGTGGATTGTTTTTTATTAATTTTTAAAAGCCTGTGATCAACTGTTTTCTTTGGAACTGATGTAGCAGAAGATTTGACCTTTGAATGTTTTGCCTAAGTAGGATTTGATTTTCTTTGATTCACAGTCTGTTTTGCAACAGCTGGTTTATAAAAACAATCCTTGGCCAAGTGATTCTTCCTGCCACAGTGAAAGCACCTTTTGACTATTTGAATTGGAGAACCAGATTTTTCTGACAATTTCTGGTTCTTGTTTCTCTGATTTCCCCTTACCTGCTGTTGTTTGGGAAACTTTTGAACACCATGCTTTTGGCATGTGCAGACAGGAACAGTTTTCCCTCTTTTATTATTCTTTGAGGAAGATGCAGTGTTACAGTTAGAATGTACGAAAACTTGTGGAGCAGCATTGCATACACTCATCTTCTCTTTTCCTTTCTTATCGGGGGCTTGGATCTCTATGGGTGCACTCATTGTTTTATGTGCCTTCTCAGCTATTGTGCACTCACACTCTGTGTTTTGAATCTGATCTTCTTTAGATTCAGGGCTGGTATCAAGGATAGGATCTACAGTAGTCATAGACTCATCTAATGGTTCATTGACAAGTCTATCAGCAACTTCACTCATTGGATGAATGTACTTATTGTTGTATGGAGGTGGAGTAGCCCTGTATCCTATGCCTTCTTTGGGATTAACCTGAGATTTTACCCTATCTTTGAATTGGAATTCCATTAGGTGTTCTAGCTTTTGATTAGCTAATTTAAAGTTACCTAGATCTATATTTACAGATTCTAGTTTCTTATTAGCCTCCAACACCTTTTGTTCAGTCTCTTCTACCTTCTTATTCAGAGAGTCTATTTTCTTATTTAGCTCCTTTTTCTCCCACTCATGATATGTTCTATCATGTCCCATTTGAATCTCATTGTCCTTATAGTCATTGATCTGTTTTTCAAAATCTTCTATGGCTTGCATGTATTCATATCTCCTTTCTTTCATCTTAGCTAGAGTTTTGCACATGCTCTCATTATGGTCTCTGTACTTTTTAACCATATTTTTGCATGACTGAGAGCAGAGTTTAGAATTTACCTCAGATAGTAGTTCAGTGGAGGAGACATTTGATGTTTCTGCCATTAGAGCTTGATTTTGAAACTCTTCCTCTGTCTGATCACTCCAGTCAAACACATTGTCTTCTTGAGAGACAAGTGCTGTTGATGATGATGTCTGATTGGGCTGTGAAGTCCTTGATGACTGTTGACCTTGAGATCTGCATTCTCTGGCAAAGTGACCAAGCTTATGACATCTATAGCACTCAACTTTTGATTTATCAAAAGCTGGTTTGCCTTCTGTTCTGGCTTGAAAGTTGGTCCTTCCAGTTCTTTTAAGAAACCTTTTGGCCCTCATGGTCAGCATTGCATGTTGCCACTTTAAATCCATCTCTTCAAGATCATCTGGATGAATTTGTTCTAAATCTTCAGCATTTAGAGCAAATAGTCCATCATTGGCAACAAAAGCCTCATAGTGAGCTTCAGCAGAGTTGCCATCACCACCTGAAAACAAATCACTGCTATTAGATTTTTCAGAAGACAAAAGAGCAGTATTGTGATTGTAAGAAAAAGATTTCTTTTTAGTATCAATCTCAGTCTCAAACACTCTCAGACTGTTGTACAGATCATCCAGTTCTATTTCACCAAGAGTGTCTTTTGTTCTCCATTGGGCAGCATAAACTGTCCATTCTTCTCCAAGAGATCTGAGAAACTTTCTGTTGACGTCATCTTGATCCAGGCTGACTTTTGCACTTTCTAATTCACTTATCAGTTTGTTGAACCTGTCAAAGATTTGAGTAAGGTTTTCATTCTTGCCACCAGAAAAGTTCTCGTACTGCTCTTTCAAAAGATCTTTTTGATTTCTCTTGGTACTGGCATTACCAGCAAATCTTTTCTCTAAGGCATTCCAAAGAGAATGAGCAGTATAAAACTTTTTGAACTGATGTTGATAAGCATTAGGAATGACTATTTGTAAAAGTGTAAGAGCTTTCACTTCATTCATTCTAGCCTTCCTTGCAAGTTCAGTTTTTGGAGGAGTTTTGACTGGTTTTCCCTCATCATCAAGTTCTGGATCAACTACAGGAGGAAATTCAACAGCTTCCCATATGGCATAGTCAATGAATTGGATATGCTGTTGAATCCTGAGTTTCCACATCTCAAACTCAGTGGGCTTGAGCATAGGCACTTTGAGTCCTTGCCCAGATCCACTGCTGCTATTTTCAAATTCCATTGCAGAAAGATTAAAATTTTAAAAGAAAGTTTTCGACTTTGAAAAACAAAGAACGACCTGTGGCTCTGATACCACTTGTCAGGATCTAAAACTAATTAACCAAGACTAACTGATTTGAATTTATCAGAGTATAAATTAATAATCTTGCTTTGAATCAAAGTTTAATTAAGAAGTTTGCGGAATAACACTTAATTATTTTAACAAAAGCTTTCAGAATAAATAGCAGATAAACACAATAAATAATCAAGACTGCTTGTATTGCTGATCTCAATGATTACAATCACATCTAATCTGTTTAATTAGACGAAGAACACAGACTGTTCTTAGGGTTTTACAAGCTTAGAGGCTTATGAAAACTTAAACAAAAAGCAATTACAAACTTGAATATGCAGAAAACTCTTATACAATAGAAAGACCTATTCTATGTATTTATATTGCTTCTTGATATGTTTCCTTGAAGAACTATGACTTCTCTGATACTAGATATGCTGGAATCTTCGTGTAGATATCTTTTCCTGAAAATCAGCACTTTCTGTTTATGAAACTGTTGAGCAGTTTGAATCACTTGACAGCTTGAACAGAGCAGCTCGAGTTGATTTACTCTGGCAGCTTGAACTTTTACACTGGCAGCTCGAGATTCTTCAACTAACAGCATGAACTTTGCATTTACATATAAACTCTACTAACAGTTTGAGATATCTAACTAACAGCTTGAACCTACTTAGACTATTTCCCAACAGTTGTGAATGATCAAATAAGTGTAAAAGAATTATAAATAGTTAAATAATTCTTGTGAATGATCAAATAAGTGTTGTGAATGATCAATTAAGTAATGTGAATGGTCAATTAAGTAATGTGAATGGTCAAATAAGTAATGTGAATGATCAATAAGTGTTGTGAATGATTAAATAAGTTTTGAAGAATTATGAATGATCAAGTAAGTGTTGTGAATGATCAAATAAGTGTAAAAGAAGTATAAATAGTTAAATAATTCATGTGAATGATCAAATAAGTGTTGTGAATGATCAATTAAGTAATGTGCATGGTCGCTATAATTACGAAAATACTATTGCCTATGTGGGGTACGTTGAATACGCGGGATTTTCCTTGGTACGCAGGGGAGCCTAATTCTATATATATATATATATATATATATATATATATATATATATATATATATATATATATATATATATATATATATATATATATATATATATATATATATATATATATATATATATATATAGAGGTTCTATGCGGCACCATATGCATCGGGAATCAAATGGGAACCAAAAATGCATTGCTTGTTTACAAATGGTGCATTAAGGGCATTTTGGGAATGCTTAATAATATTTTGTTAAATTATAAGATTTAATTTAATATTTATCATTTATTTAGGAAACTAAATAAAATGATCAACCACCTTTCCATAAATCCATCCCCTTTTCTCTCTCTTTCCCTTTCTCTTTCATGGCTAGCCTCTCTCCATCTCTCCATCTCTCTTTCTCTCAACCAGTTTTCACAAGACAACTACTAATACTACCGCCAGACCCAACACCACCATCGCTTTCCACCGTCGGTATGCAACTCTGCACCATACCTGTGCATCGATGTTGATGAGAATTTGCTTGCGTCAGTTGATCATGGTTTTTGAGTATCAGTTTTTTCACAAACAGTTCATTCTACGATTCTGTATCATGTTTATGGCTAGTCAAAGAATTCTAACATTCTTTATTAATGTTGGTGGTTATTGCTTCCAAGAAATAGTTGGAGCATATGGTATTGGTTGTTTCAAACATGATGCACAATAGCAATACATCATGACAATGATGAACACATTGAAGACGTTGATGAACACGTTTAAATTTCAGAGATGCATCACCAAATTAACACGTTTAAATGTCAAAATGCTTCACGATTTTGGTGATGCATAATGATGGAACAAAGACGAGTATGAATATGGCCGAAATGCATCACGATTTTGGTGATGCATAATGATGGAACAAAGACGAGGATGAATATGGTCGAAATGCATCATGTTTGAAATTGAATAGGATGAAGATGCATCGTGTTTGAAGACGAATCCAATAAATTGGATGAAGATGCATCATGTTTATTTAGATTCGGATATAATATTTAAGAATTCAAGCATCTTTCTATTTTGCCCTTCCGCGCGCGAGAAGTTATGCACCCGTGCACCCATTTTCAAGTTAATTACCCTTTTGCCAATACAATTTGAACAATTAAAATTCAAGATCCAATGGTGCATACAGGTTCCCAAAGTGCACAATGCATACAGGTGCCCCATAGAACCTGACCCTATAATAATAATAATAATAATAATAATAATAATAATAATAATAATAATAATAATAATAATAATAAGGTTCATCAGCGTACCTATGAGATTCCAGCGTACCCTGATGTGAATGACCATTCACATATATTTTTAATAGATATGTATAAGAAAACATTATAAGACTTTTTTTTTTCCAAATGAGCAACATAATAAATCTTGTAAATGGTAAAAAAAGATCATGTGAATGATCATTTAAATATGCATTGAAGATTCACATAATTTTTAAGGACACAGAAAGTGTGAATGTATGTGAAATTCATATATCATGCGTATAACATTAATTTAAACATGGTTATGAGAAAAAATTAAATTTTTTGAAGGTTGGTACATTCGGGTGCATTTGCTTTCGAGAGGTACTTTTTCTGAACCTGACTCTATATATACACCTATATATATACATATATATAGGGAAGGGTTTCTCTAAAAAACCTAAATATTTGTGAGAACCTAAGAACCATTTAGGACCATTAGATCAAGAAGATCTATGGCTCAAAAATTGTCAAATGACATTTTAATAATTATTTAGAACTTTGAAAGTGAGGAATCTTGAAAAGGTGTTCAAATGGTATTTTTGGAAAAAAAATCTGTTTTTTCTCTTTCTCTCTTACTTTTTATCATTTTCATTTTCTATTTTCTTTAATAAGAATTTATTTTTATAGTAAAAGAACTGTTTTTTATAAGAAAAATATTTTTTTACTTATATAGAAAATAATTTAACTACTAAAAAGTTAACGTATTCTATATAGAAATATTATGTGTCAATATTGAATGTAATATAGTTCTATATTTTTAATGTAGATTAACATTATTATTCATAATCTATGTAGAATATTATGTTTCTTATACATTTAATATATTTTTATGTTTCTTATACATTTCTATATCTTTTTATGTAGATTAACATTACTATTCATAATCAATGTAGAATGTTACATAAAATGATATGTAAGAACACAATTTTAATGAATTACTATTCAAAATCTATGTAGATTAGCATTACTATTCATAATCTATGTAGTTAGTTACATAGAATGATATGTAATAACACAGTTTTAACAAATTAATATTCATAATTAATGTAGATTAACATTACTATTCATAATCTATGTAGAATGTTACAAAAAATGATATGTAAGAACACATTTTTAACAAATTACTATTCATAATCTATGTAAATTAACATTACTATTCATAATCTATGTAGAGTATCACGTATTCTATGTAAAAATACATTAAGAACACAATTTTAACAAATTAACCGACGAACATATTCTATGTAGATTATCTGTAATCTATGTAAAATATCATGTATTCTATATAGATACAATAATGACAATTTACTAGTACGACAATAACAATATTCTACATAGATACAAACTAGCTACAATCTATTTTGTATAGAATATCATGTATTCTATGTAGATACAATAATAACAAATTAGTAGTACAACAATAACAAAATTTACATAGATACAAAACTAGCTACAATCAATTTTGTATAGAATGTCATGTATTCTATATAAAGTATCATATATCTATAAAAATACAAACCAAATCTAGATATAATTCATAAAGACGTTGAACCATCAAAGACACAACCATTAGGAACTAGAACCTTCGACGAACCGATGAACGTAATTTATGTAGAATGTCAAGTATTTCATATAGAGTATCGCGTAGAATGTCAAGTCTCATATATTGTACGTAGAGCATCGCAGACGAACTTAAACAAAAAAACATTTTATAACAAAAAAAACCAAAAACACATTTTTTTTAAACAAAAAAACATTCAAATCTTGTGAATCATATACAAAACTCTTTTTTTTTTTAACAAAAAACATGTTTGGAAATGATTTTAAACTTCAAAATCTATGAAAAATGAAGCTGTCATATTCTATGTAGAGTATCGGCGAACATATCATATATTCTATGTGAGTGTCGTAGACGAACTGAAACCAAAAAAGAAGATCTCATTTAAATATTTTATCAAACACTTGGTATGCAACTGATATATAAAATATACCAAAAACACATTTTTAAACAAAAAAAAACCATTAATCTTGTGAATCATAAACAAATTTTTTTTTACAAAAAACATCTAATAACTATTACATTCATTATAAATGTAATATCTTACAAGTAATTCTGATTTCTTGACCGTCAGACTTCTAGATCTTCATTTCTTGACCATGCGACTTCCAAATCGTCATTTCTTGACCATCCGGCTTCCAAAATCGTGAGAGATTTAAAGGGGAAAAAAAAATCATCGTGACTTCAAGATCATGGTAGCGGCGGCGGTGTAACATCCTTGGATTTAAATTATTATAATTTGGATAATTAGATGAATTTTTGTACAATTAAGTTGAATTATGAAGAATGATTATGTATCTGAATATTTAAAAGTTTGTTGTTATTTTAAGGAATTATGAACTTTGAGAATTTCAACTTTTAATAATTAAGTATGATTGTTAAAATGTTAATGATGAGAATTATGATGAAACTCAGTATTTAATGGAACCAGATAAGTTGAGGGACTAAAGGTGCCAAAGTTGGAAATTTTGGAATAAAAGACCATGGGTCTTTCATTTTGAACTATCACATTCTCTCACTAAAAATCTCTCATCTCTCGGCTCTCTCTACAATTCAAGAATCATCAAAAGTTGGAATTGAAGGCTAAAAATTTGGAATCAAGATCACAAAAGAGAACTATCAACACTGCAAATTCAGATTTGAGGTAAAAATCTTTTAAATTTCGGATTATTGAGCAATTTTGGTTCGGTTTTGACAAAATCCGAATCATAAAATAGGATTAGCAGATGTTAATGCATGTTACAGATTATTATGGATATGTTTAAATCAAGTGTTTGGGATGATATGTATCAAATTTCAGGTTCTGATTCAACCTGAAAGTATGATTTTTAGAATTAAGTGTGTGTTTTATGTGTGTGTTCGACAGTTGTACAAAAAGGGTCAAAAAGGATCTGAATTGGTATGAAAATGTGTTAATATTAGTTTTAAAATAATTGGAAATAAGTGTATATTAGTTGGCAGAAATTATTTCAAACACTGGATAAGTACAAAAATGTTGGAAATTAAATCTGGAAAATGGTAAAAACTGCACAAGTTCGAACAGCAGGAGGTCCGAATTCGGATCCGAGATGAACTCGGATCTGGTCCGAATTCGGATGAGATCCGAACCTCAAATATTCAAAATAGCAAAATAAATTCAAAGTGTTGAAAATTCAGATGAGATCCGAACTTGACTATGGTCCGAACTTGTATGTGGTCCGAACTTAACTATGGTCCGAACTTGTATGTGATCCGAACTTGACTATGATTCGAACTTATAAGGGGACCGAATTGGGGTCCGAATTCGTGTGGGATCCGAATTCGGACACGGATCCGAATTTAGGGGCAAATATTGCAAAACTTATGAAATTAAGTTTTATGAAATTAAACAAGTTATTGACCCAATGTGTTGTTACAACTGACTTAACAGGTCCCTTGTGGTGTTGTTTAACCCACAGTGGGGTACTTTGTGGATCCGGTTGAAAGCCCGAGGAGAAATAAAATTAATTAAAGTTTAAAAACGCACCCGCTGTGAGTACATATGATTTCACATGTTTATATCTGCTTTATGTTAGCTATTGCCTGCTGAGACATGTTGCTTCATTATCGTTTGGAATTCTACTAACTTGCGTATATTTAGATGCATCCACGATGTTAACCTCCACTATCATTGATGATGTAAAAGCCGCTCAGGAGGAAGCTTTGAAGGAAGAAAATGTTGGTGCTGAGGATATTAGGGTACAACTTAAGAATATGGAAACAAGTGAATCGGGGTCGAAAGGTATATATGGAAGGATCTGGGTGCCGAAGTTTGGTGGTATGAGGAAGGTGATCATCGAAGAAGCACATCAATCTAAGTTTTCTGTACATCCCGGGAGCACAAAGATGTACAACGAATTTAAAGCAGATTTCTGGTGGCCGGGATTAAAGAAAGATATTGGTCAATATGTGGAGAATGTCGGACTTGTCGGCTTGTGAAAGCCGAACATCAGCAACCATACGACAGTCCGCAACCACTTCCCATTCCGGAATGGAAGTGGGAACACATAACAATGGACTTTGTTACGAAGTTGCCTATGACTAGGCGTCAACATGATGCAGTTTGGGTAATAGTTGATAGATTGACTAAGTCGGCACACTCTATACTGATTCGGGAAAGCTACTCATTAGAGAAATTAGCTCAGATTTATATGGACGAGATTGTTTCTAGACATGGAGTTCCTAAGTCTATAGTATCTGATCGTGATAGCCGTTTCACTCCAACTTTTGGTCGGCTTTGCAAGAAGGGTTGGGAACGAGGATTGCGATGAGCACGACTTATCGTCCGCAAACCGATGGTCAAAGTGAACGGACCATCCTTACCTTGGAAGACATGATGCGGTCGTGTGTATTGGATCTAGGTGGCAATTGGGACGACCACTTGCCATTGATAGAGTTTTCGTATAATAACAGTTACCACGCGACAATAAAGAAAGCGTCGTTTGAGGCACTATATGGGAGAAGGTGTAGGACTCCTACTTGTTGGAGAGAAACTGGAGAAACGCCGATTGCTGGGCCGGCATTGTTACAAGAGACAAACGAGAAGATACAGCTAATTAGACAGAATATGAAAGCGACCCAGGATCGTCAGAAAAGTTATTACGACAGGAGGCACAAACCAATCAGCTTTGAGGTGAATGACTGAGTTTATTTGAAAGTATCACCTATGAGAGGTGTTACACGTTTTGTAAAAAGAGGCAAGTTGGCTCCGAGATTTGTTGGGCCATTCAAGATTACCGACAAAGTAGGAAACCAGTCTTACCGTTTAGAGTTGCCTGAAGAAATGTCGGGCATACACCCGGTGTTCCATGTGGGGAACCTTAGAAAATCATTCACTACCGGCAACGAGGATTGGGCAGATCACACAGAGTTGCAAATTGACGAAAGGCTTCGATACGTGGAGGAGCCGAAATGTGTTCTGGATACCAAAGTAAAGAAATTAAGAGGTAAAGAGATAGAGATGGTGCTTGTACGTTGGAAGCATCATAAAGGAGCAAATCACACGTGGGAGACTAAGTCTGAAATGTTGAAGAAGTACCCACAACTGTTTGCATCAAAGTAACTTCGAGGACGAAGTTTGAGCGTAGTGGAGCCCATGCTGTAACATCCTCAGATTTAATTTATTATAATTGGGATAACTAGATGAATTTTTGTAGTTGAATTATGAAGAATGATTATGTATCTGAATATTTAAAAGATTGTTCTTATTTTAAGGAATTAAGAAATTTGAGAATTTCAACTTTTAATTATTAAGTATGATTGTTAAAATGTTAATGATTAGAATTATGATGAAACTCAGTATTTAATGGAACCAGATAAGTTGAGGGACTAAAGGTGCCAAAGCTGGAAATTTTGGAATAAAAGACCACGGGTCTTTCATTTTGAACTATCACATTCTCTCACTAAAAATCTCTAATCTCTCGGCTCTCTCTCTCTACAATTCAAGAATCATCAAAAGTTGAAATTGAAGCCTACAAATTTGGAATCAAGATCACAAAAGAGAACTATCAACACTGCAAATTCAGATTTGAGGTAAAAATCTTTTAAATTTCGGATTATTGAGCATTTTTGGTTCGGTTTTGACAAAATCCGAATCATAAAATAGGAGTAGCAGATGTTAATGCATGTTAGAGATTATTATGGATATGTTTAAATCAAGTGTTTGGGATGATATGTATCAAATTTCAGGTTCTGATTCAACCTGAAAGTATGATTTTTAGAATTAAGTGTGTGTTCGACGGTTGTACAAAAAGGGTCAAAAAGGATCTGAATTGGTATGCGAATGTGTTAATATTAGTGTTAAAATAGTTGGAAATAAGTGTATATAAGTTGGCAGAAATTATTTCAAACACTGGATAAGTACAAAAATGTTGGAAATTAAATCTGGAAAATGGTAAAAACTGCACAAGTTCGAAGAGCAGGAGGTCCGAATTCGGATCCGAGATGAACTCGGATCTGGTTCGAATTCGGATGAGATCCGAACCTCAAATATTCAAAATAGCAAAATAAATTCAAAGTGTTGAAAATTCGGATGAGATCCGAACTTGACTATGGTCCGAACTTGTATGTGGTCCAAACTCAACTATGGTCCGAACTTGTATGTGATCCGAACTTGACTATGATTCGAACTTATATGGGGACCGAATTGGGTTCCGAATTTGGGTGGGATCCAAACCACAACTGAGGAGTTGGCTCAGATGAGAGAGAGATAGAGATCGACAAGTAGATGGAGTAGCCGCCTACGCAGAGACAACGTACGGGGACGTATGAGCAGTCCTCCAGTTACTTGCGTTATCCCAGAGATAGATAATTTGAGCCTAACTGTTACCAGGGACAGAGTTCTGGTTCGCATCGAGACAAAGATCGAGATAGAGATTGAGACAAAGGAAGGGATTATAGATCGATGGGACTGAGCCAGAAATGTGGGTCCCAGAGTCAGGGCCACAGTGATAGCAAAGCAGCTAGCCAGAGCAGTGTGAGATAGGGGTCTCGAGCAGGCGGGAGCAGAGTTGATAGTTCGTCTGGGGAGAGAGATTACAAGAGATGGCATTGTAGACATGCCATCCTTGTGCAATTGGCCAGTTTTGGTGTTTTCGATGCGGGCAGTTTGGTCACACAACAACTACTTGTACTGCTTGTGAGGCACTATGCTTCCAATGTGGGAAGTCAGGCAACTTGATGATACATTGTCAAGAGGCAGCAACAGCGGTTCCAGGGGCGAGTAGGATCGGTGCTTGAGCAATGTCATCTTCATCCACCACCTGTTGAGATACGGTGCCTAGAGCCGGAGGCTGGGTGTTCCAAACCACAACTGAGGAGGCCAGAGACGCTCCAGATTTTGTATCGGGTACCTATATTCTGAAAGGCTTGAGTGCGTGAGTCTTATTTGATTCTCGAGCAGATCACTCATATGTGTTTGTGACTTTTTGTGCTTACTTTACTTGTACTCCTACTGTGTTATCTATGCCGTTGATTGTTGAGAGGGTAGACGGGAGTACTGCCCAAGTGAGTCGTGTGTATCGAGAGTGTGCACTCGACATTGACACTCACTGATTTCTGATTGACTTACTGCCTACTAAGATCAGCAGTTTTGATGTGATCATGGGTATGGACTGGATGACAGCCCGACAGGCAGATATTCTATGTGCCAAGAAGATGATCAGTATACCAATTTCAAACACTGAGAGTTTAACAGTGTACGGGGAGAGACGAAAAGGCGAGATAGGGATTATCTCGATGATTAGAGCTCAGAGATATGTGTCTAAAGGTTGTGAAACCTTTCCAACTTATGTGATTGATGCACAGTATGAGAAGAAAAAGGTAGGTATGTACCTGTAGTGAGAGACTACCCTGAGGTATTCCCAAATGAGTTACTTGGGTTACCGCCATATAGACAGGTAAAGTTCCGGATCGATCAAATCCATAGAGCGTTGTTGATTACTAAGACGTCTTATAGACTGTCACCTACTGAGATAAGAGAGATGCTGACCCAGTTACAAGATTTGCTCGATCGTGAATTTAACCGTTCAGGCTCATCACCGTTGGGAGCACCGGTACTTTTTGTGGAAAAGAAGGACAGTACCATGCGAATGTATATCGATTATCGAGAGTTGAATAAAGTGACGGTGAAGAATATATATCCACTTCCTCGGATTGATGATCTACTTAACCAGCTATAGGGAACTAGCTACGTTTCTAAGACTGATTTTTAATCTGAATATCATTAGCTGAAGATTATGGAAGAGGATGTGCCCAAGATAGCCTTCAGGATGCGCTATGGACACAATGAACTTCTAGTCATGTCAATCAGATTGACTAACGCACACGCAGCCTTTATGTATTTGATGATCAGGATGTGTAGAACTATGTTGGATTGATTTGTGATTGTGTTCATAGACAACATATTGATCTACTTGAGGAGCACTGAGGAGCATAAGCAGCACTTAAAAGAGGTCATGAGTGTGCTGCAGAGAGAGAGAGAGAGAGAGAGAGAGAGAGAGAGAGAGACTCTATGTGAAATTTTTGAAGTGCGAATTTTGGCTCCGAGAGGTGCAGTTCTTGCGCCATGTTGTGAGCAGTGAGGGGATTAAACGAGATCTAGTGAAGATTGACGCTGTGATAAGCTTGTAGCCACCTAAGACCGTATCAGAGAATCATAGCTTTTTGGGATTAGCAGCCTACTACCGCCGTTTTATTCAGAATTTTTCACGGATAGCCACGCAGTTGACGAGATTAACACGACAGAGCGTACCATTTGAGTGGAATAAGGAGCAGAAGACTGCTATTACTGAGCTGAGGACTCAATTGTGTCAAGCGATAGTGTTGGCATTGACCTTGTAGTCTATTGTGATGCGGCAGAGACAGGGCTGAGATGTGTGTTGATGCAGTGGGGGAAAGTTATTACCTATGCTTCAAGACATTTTAAGACGTATGAGGAGAATCATATAGTAAATGACCTCGAGTTGGATGCCATCATCTTTGCATTAAAGATTTGGCGATATTACTTGTATGGGTCACAGTTTATCGTGTATACTGACCATAAGAGCCTCCAGCATCTGTTTAACCAGAAGGATTTTAATATGCAAAAGCGGCACAACCTAGAGCTTCTAAAAGACTATGACTGTGGGATACATTATCACCCTGGGAAGGCAAACGTTGTAGTTGACACCTTGAGCCGTAAGGCGTGTGCCCAGATGATCATTTTCCGAGCCGTGAGGCTCGAGATCACTTCTACCTTAATTGATAGCCTGAGATTGGCACAGTAGGAGGGTCTGCGGGAGCAAAATGTGAAGAGAGAGATATTAATGGGGAAGACAGAGGCATTGGTCAGAGATCCTGGGAGCATGTTGAGAGAAAGAGTTTCGGTTCCTAGAGTTTGGAATTTTCGGCAGTTAGTTCTCGATGAGTCACACAAATCGAGAATGTCTATTCATCTTGGGAGCACCGGGATGTATAGAGATCTTAGGGAGTTCTATCAGTGGTCGGTTATGAAGAGAGACATGGGTCGATATGAACATTGTATCACTTCTTTGAGAGTTAAGAGTGAGCTTTAGAAGCCGCAAGGCCGTTTGTAGCCACTAGAGTTCCCCCAGTGGAAGTGGTACCATATCACGATGGATTTTATTGTTAGACTTTCACACATGATGACATGATTTGAGTTATAGTGGACAGACTTACCAAGAGTGCGCATTTTCTTGCTGTTCGGGGTACGATTATGATTGATCAGCTGACGCGGCTATACATTAATGAGAGTGTGTCGAGACATCGGATTCCGAAGTCGATTACTTTTGATTGTGACACTTGATTTACTTCGTGGTTCTGGCAGAGCTTCCAGAGAAAGTTGGGTACACGGGTTCAGCTGAGCACAACTTACAAACTGAGCGTATGAATCAGACACTTGAGGATATGTTGTGAGCATGTGCTATTTACTTTAGTGGTAATTGGGATGTGCATCTCCCATTAGTTGAGTTTGCATATAATAATAGCTACCACGCCACGATTAAAATGGCTCCGTTTGAGGCGTTATATGGCCGCAAGTGTTTAACCCCAGTGTGTTGTCGTAAGTCGGTGAGCGACCGATCACTGGGCCCGAGCTACTTCAAGAGACAAGTGATAAAGTGGCTATGATCCATGACCATATGCAAGTTTTTCAGAGCCGTTAGAAGTGTTATGCTTACCGCCGTACTTCAGAGCTTGAGTTTAGTGTGAGTGATCAAGTGTTACATAAAGTGTCCCATGGGAAGCATGTGATCTGATTCAGACACCGGGGTAAACTGAGTCCAAAGTATATTGGGCCATTTGAGATAGTGGCTAGGGTCAGACATTAGGCCTACAGGCTGAAATTACCACTAGAGTTAGCCGGGGTGCATGATACATTTCATGTGAGTCACTTGAGAAAATGCTTAGCCAAAGAGTATTAGTATGTGTCTCTATCCGAGATGAGATATATTGAGCAACCTGAGATGATCAACGATTGTAAAGTGAATAAGTTGCGCAATAAAAGATATCATTGGTACTCGTTCAGTGTAGACATCATAAGGGTACCAGCGCGATTTAGGAGCCTGAGATTGCAATGCGGAGTCACTATCCTCACTTATTTTAGAGTCAGAGTTAGATTCCAGGATGGAATCTTTTTAAGGAGGAGAACTTATAACACCCCTAACTCCCGAGCAGTTTCGTGCAATTATTCTATTGACTGATTATTATATTAATTATTACGTTGGTCCAATTACGTCCCGTTTATGGATTATACATGTCGGGACCGAAAGTAAGTGGCTTCGGGATATATTTTTGTGGATAAGTTATAATTTTGGACTCACAGGATTAAATGAGATTTTTTGACATTAACTGTGAAATACTGATAACGGGGTCGGGTATCGGTGGGTAGCGCGACCCACGATGGGGTGAGTGTGGCCGCGATCAACCTAATTGGGCCAGATTTGCCTTTTGGGCTGTGGGCCTATTTGAGGTTAATCAATTATGTTAATGATTATGGGAAATACAGGTCTTGACTGTTGACTTGGGATTAATATGGAAAGATTTGTTGTGTGTACAGGGACTGTTAGAGACCGGGATGAGACTGAATTGGGGTTAGCGAGATTAGTTAGTGTAAACTATTGCGCACCAGGTAAGTACACGAGTTCTTTTTAAAGGGCCTATAGTTTTCGAGTCATTGTATGTATATATATTATCTGTGATGATATTGTGGGCACTGCGAGCTGCCCATCAATTATGATCCTCACTTTCTTTATTATTTGATACATGTGTATGTATAGTGAGTTGTGAATGAGATCCAATATAGAGATGATCACAATGGGTTATCGCGGGTGAAATTAATTTATTAGAAACAAATTTTGGAAAGTCTCCTGTTTCGCTTTTTGAATATTTTGTCTCATTTAGGATATGGATGTATTTACCAATTTTCTATTTAAGAAATTTTTGATAAGCACTGACACTTTACTCCTAGGAATATGTGTTTGATATACATATTTTGGGACTTAAGAGGAAATGTTGTCCAATTTTTCTTCAGTAGTAAATCTGCCATATGCATGCATAAATGAGGCAAAACATTCAAAAAGTGGGTTAGGAGAGAGTCGCAATGCTACAAACTGTACGTCTTATATCTTTATACATTTAATTCAAACACACTTATCCATTATAGAAACTATAAATTTTGTCTTTCGTAGTTTGAATAATTAATCATCACAAATGCAGTCATGAGGATCGATAAGAGTTGCACTAGTTGTAGAAATCGTTCATCATTGGAGTTATCTTTACCGGTCTTAACACATTCCTTGAGAGGTGTAAAAACCACTTGAATGATCAAGATAGATGTCGATGTCCATGTGAAAACCGTAACTGGGGATTGACATTGGAGTCACATACATCGTTGGGGGTTTGTGTCGTTTGTAAGACGTAGAGGTTTCACAGTGAAGAATGTAATCCACCATTGGTACATGATGCATCTCAAACGACATATGAAATGATTGATGTACTTAATGATCTTTGTTGGGAGAAAACTGGCAATGAGCACGAGTCAGATTCTGATGAGCCAACGAATGAGCGAACTGATGGTTCAAGTCTTGCAAATGACGGTATTGATGCATTATTGTCAAGGCCGAGACTGAGGTATACCCTGGTTGTACATGGTTGTCTTCATTGAAGTTTTTCGCAAAGATGTTGCACATGAAGGTCATAAATAAATGGACTCATAGATCATTTGACCAGCTGCTTGAATTTCTTAAATCTGCATTTCCAAAAGACAACAAAGTCCCGTCGTCACACTACGAAGCTAGGAAGATAATGAGAAAGCTTAAGTTGGGATATGAATCGATCCATGCTTGTAAGAACGAATGTTGCTTGTTTTGAAAGATAATGTCGACGAAGCTAGGAAGATAATGAGAAAGCTTAAGTTGGGATATGAATCGATCCATGCTTGTAAGAACGAATGTTGCTTGTTTTGGAAAGATAATGTCGACATGCAAAGATTTCCAGTCTGTGGTGAGATTAGATGGAAAGATAAAGACACTACGGGGATCAAAGTTGCTCACAAAGTGTTACGTTACTTTCCTTTGACTCCTAGAATAAAACATATGTACAACTCTAGGCATACTGCAAAGTCTATGACTTGACATGCTACTGAACGGTCTAAGGAAGTTGGTAAGATGCATCACCCAGTTGAAGGTAAAGCATGGAAAGATTTTGATGATAAGTATTTGGATATTTCAAAAGAAACTTGACGATTAGGTTTGGCTGCTGATGGTTACAATTGGTTGGGTGATATGAGTCTGTGTTAGACCTTATAAATTTCAAGTCTAGGGGTTTAATTGCATTAATTTAATAGTTCATAGGTTATTTATGTATGAACTTTAATAGTTTAACACATGGGCTTAGGCCTCATTAGCTTTATTATTTAAAGGTTTAATTAGGGTTTTATAGAAAACATACAAACGAATAATTGAAGGTGTTTGGTGCGTGTAGCCGTCCGTGGTTAGAGAAATAACCTTTGTCCTTCGTTCAAGGTTTATAATATTCGACTAATAGTTTGTTTCTCGTTCGTAATCGTTATTATATATTGTTTATTGCTTGTGTGCTTAATTAATTTGGGACCTACAATTGGTATCAGAGCCGACAGGTCGTTTTTGATTGATGATCATTAAATCTGCTCATCGAAAAAAAAAATTCATTCGAATTTTTTTAACGTCATTCGTGATCGTATTCTTAATTAAGATTGTAAAGGTTAAGTTTATCAATTGATTTTTTAAAGGATTTAATCAGCCATTGTTAATTATTTCGTTTCTGGTTTCTTGTCACAGTTGCAATTACATTAATGTTTGGTCAAACTTTGAAATTATTTCAAGCGATCAAATTAATTTAAGGGTCAATAATTTTTTGTGGCAATCAATTGAACACGTCAAGATTGCATGTTGGTTTCTAACTGAGAGCAGTCAACATTGGCTTTAAATTTTTGTCAAGGTAAGCTGCATACAAAACTTGGTTTTAATTGCATTCGATTTGTCAAACTCTCGATTCATTATCAACAACTCTCGGATCAAGTTTTATATGTCAAATCTCTATTTTATTTTATTTTATCCGAAAGTTTCATTTAATTATGTGGTTTAATTAGTAAACAATCTCGCATGTGAATCTTTTAAATTTTCGGATATATATTTGTTCAAACTTTCGGTTCCATTGTCATTCCTTTGAATACAATATTTAAACTTTCGAATCTTTTTGGTAATTAAAATCGAAGATTAGTTTCGAACTATTGGTTGTAAAAATTTGTTTGATACTATATTACTTTGGTTGAACATCATTCTATTTTTGCAACCGTTGCAACCGATTAGTATAAGATTTAATCTAGATTTTGAATACCCTTTGAATTCAAATTTTTTTTTTTTCGGATCCATTTTTCAAAAACGAACTTGGAAAATTCAGAATTTTTTTTATCAAATTAAATTTTGATTATTAAAATCAAATATCAGTTCCTAACGGTTGGCTGTAAAAACTCGTTTGATACTATATTCCTTCGGGTGAACATCATTCTGTTTTTCAACCAATTCGCAAAAGATTTGATCAATGTTTTTTTGGAAGCATTGCATTCAATTTTTTAAGTTAAAATTTTGAATCCTTTTGTATTAGAAAGCTGTAACTTTCTAATCCTTATTGACTCAAAAGATATACTTGAAATTTTTTACTAAGTTTTTCTAATCTTTCCATTCGAAAGTTGAAACTTTTGGATCCTTATCATCCGAATGTTTTAACATTCGAATCATTGTTAGTAAGACTTTCGGATCCAAAGCTTTCTTTCAGACTTACAAATTTCAACTTGAGTTTTTCTGTTTAAAAGTCATAACTCTCGGATCATTCTGATTCGAAAGTTGCAACTTTCGGATCCTTCTTCAAGTTTTTTTTAAGTGTTGAATCTATTCAAGTCAATCACCAGTCTGAAGATCCATTCAAGCAAGCATCTCAAGATGCCTAGACCGAACGAGAAGAATTCAAACAAGGTACACTCCGCATCCGACACTAAGGTAAGTCTTCTTCCTAAAGAAGTTTTAGAAGAACTAGATATGCTAAGAAAAGAAGCTAAAAAGTTAGATGCCTTTCAGACAGCTCTTAGAAATGCTCAAGATGAAAAGTCTGATTTAAAATCAAACATCTTAGTGTTACAAGCAGAAGTGTCTAATGCTAATAACGAGAAAAATGATTTGTCAGCCAAAATGTCTCAACTAAAAGACGATCATCAAGGGCTTAAGTCAGATAATTCTTACAATATTTATAAATATAAGTATGTACTGGCTGAAAGAGAGAAATTAAAAGAAAAACTCAAAGACATTGAAGAAAGATTATGTAAACGTGGCGAAACTGATCAAACAATAAATATGTACAAGCCTAGAAATATAAAATCTAGAGAAGGATCAGGGTTCACTGGTCTTAGAGTCATGGAAAAAACGATCAACAACCAAGACAGTCCTTTAGTTGATATTGACACCATGTGTCGGGGATTTATTATGCCCTATAACAAGACTTGGGCGGAAGTGTTAGCCGAAGAAGAAGAAAAACGAGCAAGACCTGATATAAAATAAATTAAATTTGTTTATGGATGGTTAAATTATGATTCTCTTCAAGGAAAATTAGAAAAATAATTTAGAGAAGTGGAATTTATTGAACCAAAAGTCTTGTTATAGGGCATAATAAATCCCGAAATTTCGAGCAATATATGATAGATTTTTTAAAGAAAATATTAGATCTTGAAGCCAAAATTTCTCGACTGGATTCTTCTCTAGCTGACACTTCATTACTAACTGATAAAGTCATGTCCTTGAGTTGGCCTTGACTGAAACTAAAGATTTTTTTGATGCACTCAGAAACACTTTCTTAAGAAAAGAAAATGATTTTAACAAGGCAAAACGACTGTTTTCGGTTTGGGAACAGAATTTTAAACTTAAGGTTAAATCATTTGACAAGGAACGAGATCAGCTTCTAGCCACCATTATTGGGCTGGCATCTCAACGTGTTCCTAACCAAAACTGTTTAAATCCACAAGATTCTGTCATCAACAATTCCACGGTTGAAAGTCGCTTTGAATCCAAAGAATCATACTCAGAACTTAAAAGGAAACATCTTTTGGATATCAAGAAAGGCAAAGAAAAGTTGTAAGTTCCGATTAAGATTTACACCGGTGAATCTTCTAAAACCTCTTTCAAAAGAGCCGTAGGAATTCAATATACTCTTACGTTAAGAGTACAGGGAATTCCCGAAGGCCACAAAAGATCGGAAAATCCAACAACAGGCATAATTGGTTCTCTTCTGCTCAAGTGAAAAATCATTTCGAGAATCCTAAGGCCTCACAACCATTCATATCTGATTCTCATGTTATAAATAAAAACAAAGTTCGGTTTGTTGTTAATCAAAAGACTGCTTCGTGTGATGGTTTTGCATCACATAAACCTTGTTTGAAATATTCTAATAAGCAATTACTTGATTTACATCCTGCTAAACTTTGTAATTCTTCTCATGTTATGAATGGTTGTGTATCCTAAGTTAGGAATAAATCTGTTAAGCATCACGTAAATAAACACAAAGGGCCCACATTCACTCTCCGCTGGGTACCAAAGATTGTCATGAAGGAACCTAATTTGAAATGGTTACCTAAGAAGGTCATTACTCAGAGATGGGTACCCAAGGCTAACCTGACTGGACCCAAACTTCAATGGTTACCAAAAGTTACGTGATTATTTTGCAGATTAATGGCTCCTGCTCATTTCAGTTTAGGTACCGAGCCTCAATGAAATGGCTTCTGTGCATATTTGTACAGATGCTGGACATCTAAGAGATGACTTCTAAACACCTATATTTAGAACCCATGCTACAATAATTCTGAAACTTCCTCTCTGGCATGCATATCTGAGTGTCAGTTCAACATCAAGGACGAAACGACAACAGGGAGCATGAATTTCTTTCTTATATTATGCTTGTATTTTCTGTAGACTGATATTTGTTCTTATTTGTAGGGGGAGTTTTTTTTCTATGCGTTAACGAAGACATTGGTCTTGGTATTTTTCACTCCGCAAGTGTTACAATTTAAAAGACTATTTTCGGTGCATACTTGAAGGGGGAGTGTTTTTAGTAAAAGTTTATTAAAAGGTTTTTCGATAATGTTTTTTATAAAAACCCATAATAATGAAAAACTGTTTTGGATTATATATAGATCATCATTTAAGGAGGAGTAATATTTTATTTGGTTTCTCTGAAGAGATCAGGCATACCTATTCTTCATGTAAATCAGAATCCCTTCGTTCATTTTGATTCTTTCTGACTGATCAGATCTCATGATCGTAAATCTCTGAGAATCTCTCCACACCCTATGTATTTATTCACTACTGAATTCATTCATATTTTTTGAAATTGTGTTTTATTATTATTCATTCATTCAGATAATTCTCTCCATATCTCTCTATTTAATCTCAATATGAATCTCGAGTCTCATTCAAATTAGAATCATTCATTCATTCTGAATTATCTCATTCTGGTTCATTCACTCTTCTCCATACTCATCTGATTCATTTCATCGAGTTCACTCTCAAATAGCTAAAGTAGTTCTTCCGAGCATACTATGTTATCTGTTATAACTGCTAGTTCAGAACTCAAAGTTCATCACGTTTGATGATATCTGCTGACTCAAATGCACCACATGAGTGTATAGGCTACACTCCTATGGTCAACCCGGAACCGGATAACATACCCATGGAGTAATCATTCCAATAAATGAGAGGTAAGGGTCTTTAGATCTAGTTGAGGAGGATCAAACACAATGCGGGTGTTGATTGGGTCGAGTAGAGATAAAATGAACATGAGAGGGGTATTGAATAAGACGTCGTGGACCCAGTGACGCAAGCACAGAACCCCTCTAGTTACTCAGTTGCTTCTTAAAAGGCTATTGTTTCATTTCTCACGGAGTTATACCTCTTATGTTATAAATTTCTCATTTGGAGTTAATTGATATTGAAACAGGAAGAGATCTGCTCCGGTCTCCAAGCTTTCTTTTATTGCATATTGTGTCTAGAGCTTATTGATTATACACTACTTAGGTCACATAGTTCAAAATTATTGTGTTAACAGGAAACCTAAGTGATCATGGTTGTTATTTTTCCCTATTATTCTTATTTCAATGTCACAGGTTGCAAAGCGTAATGACTGTTTGTGATGATGAAGAGTATGTATATATATTTCGAGGGGGAGTAAGCGTCTTGCCAATGATATCTGAGAAGTTTACATGATAATCAAGATTCCCTTTATCATCATGAGGGAGAGAATATTTAACAAAGGGGGAGAATACTAAAGGAGAGAGATAACTGGAAAAAGAGAAGGAGAGAAAGCTAGTTTCAACCAAAATGAAAGCTCATCTGAAGAAAATTCTATGCTCAATTGAATTATCAAGGGGGGGGGGGGGGGGGGGAGAACATATTTAAAGTGTCAAAGATCAGAGAAAGCCAAAGTTTAAAGTTTAAAAGCTTCAAGTGATTTCAAGACTAAAGCTGAAAGGAGAAATCATTCTACGGTCTATCTGAAGCTTGTATTAAAGTTAAAGTCTTATGATTCTTAGGGTGATAAAGTTCATTGCCAAGTTTGACTGAAGATTCTTATCAAAGTTGAAGATCATGTTCACATCAGTTCAAGGTTTTCGCTATTGAGAAATCTCCGTAAGCTGTTATTGAAAGAGAAGATCATTTAGAAGGGAGATTATTCATCAAAAGATCAAGCTTATATTTAAGAAACCAGACATGATCACAAAGAGGGAGATTGTTAGACCTTATTAAATGTAATCAAGTCTAGGGGTTTAATTGTATTTATTTAATAATTCATATGTTATTTATGTATGGGCTTTAATAGTTTAACCCACGGGCTTAGGCCTCTTTAGGTTTATTATTAAGGTTTATTTAGGGTTTTATAGAAAACATACAAACGAATAATTGAAGGTGTTTGGTGCGTGTAGCCGTTCGTGGTTAGAGAAATAAACTTTGTTCTTCGTGTTCTTCGTTCAAGGTTTATAATTATCGGCTATAAGTTTGTTTCTCGTTTTTAATTGTTATTATATATTGTGTATTGCTTGTTTGCTTGATTAATTTGGAACCTACAGTCTGTCTTACAACATGTGACCTGTCATAGTGACAACATACAACACGCCACCATGGTTATGTATGAAAGATTTTTCTTTCATGTTGAATTGTTAATTCATGAGCCTAAATCACCTAGGAAAGACATTGATGTACGCTTGCGGCCTTTGGTTGATGCGTTGAAGAGTCTATGGTCTAACGGGGTCAGGACAAGGGATGCTGCCACAAACACTCGTTTCACATTGCGTGTGATGCATATATGGATCATTAATGATTTTTTTTACTCATAGTAGTTTGTCTGGGTGGAGTGGTTAAGGCTACAAGGCATGCCCTACATGTAATGATGACGCTCCATATACATGTGTGATAGGGAAAACTGAATATGTTGGTCATAGAAGAATTCTACACTTAAACCATCATTAGAGGAAGAATAAAAAGTTTGATGCAAGGTTGAGAAGAGACCCTGTCCAAGAAACTTCAGTAATGATGCAATCTTAGGACAACTTGCTCAGTTGCCTACACGTATTCCCGAAAAACATCCTAGTTTTGGGGCTGCGTAATGAAAATGTGATGTGAGGGAGTTGAATTGGAGTAAACAATCTATTTTCTACGAGCTTGAGTATTGGTCTTCTCTACACTTAAAACACAATTTGGATGTTATGTATATCGGCAAAAATGTGTATGAGAGTTTGTTGGATACTTTATAATGAATGACAAATCTAAAGACACTCATAATGCAAGAAATAATTTGAAAATTTTGAACACTCGAAATGAATTTTGGCTCCAAGATAAAGGAAATGGAAAGTTCTTAAAGCCTCATCCTTGTTACTCCTTCACAATTAATGATAAACGACGTTTTGTCAATTTATTAAAGGAGTTAAACTATCTGATGGCTTTGGTTTGAACTTTAGGTGGAAAGTAAATGATAACGATAGCAACATAACAAGCATGAAGTCTCATGACTGCCATCTAATGATGCAACAGTTGGTTTCTGTTGGAGTCCAACGTTACTTGGACCATACTATTTCAACGCCAATTATTGAGCTTTGAGCATTCTTTCAACAAATTTGTGCTCAAAACTTGATGGAGTTTGACATGTTCAAAGCAAAAGAACACTTGATCAAGATTTTGTGTGTTTTCGAGAAAATATTTCCTCTAGCATTTTTTGACATAATGAATCATTGTGTTATGCATTTACCTAAAGAGCCTATTCAAGGCAGGCCTGTTTACATGAGGTGGATGTATCTATTTGAAAGATACATGAAGAAGTTAAAGAAATATGTTAGAAATAAAGCTAGCCCCGAAGGTTCAATAGCGGAGGGTTACATTGCAGACGAAGCCTTGACTTTTTGTTCGATGTATCTGCGGGGTGTGCAAATGAGATTTAATCGTCTAGACAGAAATGAGGACGCTTTAAATTCAACACCTGAGCTGTGTGTGTTCCAGTCAGTATGTACACCAATTAGAAAGTGTGTTCAGAAAGAGTTGGATCATACCGTTTTGAAGATTGTTGAACGGTTTGTACTTAACAAGAGCCTTGAAATCGATGAATACAAGAAGTAAGTGCTTTCATTACGGATTTTTTCAAACTTACTTTTTTTCAATAATTATACTAATACGAGCCATACATATATACATACTTAGTTTTGTCTGTTTCATAGATTCGTCGTTTGAAACTAGACGAGTCACCCTGCTATAGTTCAGAATTGTTTGCCCTGGGAAATGGACTGTCAATATGTGAAAATTCTTACACCGCTTGCACAGATAACGGTGTGAAGTGTATTGTTCACAACCGTGACATACGTCGTATAACTCAAAATAGAGGAGTTTCAACAGATGGACTTGACAGATATACATTTTATGGTTAGTTGGAGGAAATTTTGGAGTTAAATTATAGGGTTTATTGTGAAAAAAACCAACATGTTTTCATGTTTTTTACGTTTTCGTCCCTCCATGTTATTTTTTTTCATAAAAAACCTCAGGTTATTCTTTTCTTATTGGTTTAGTGAAATTTTGGACATTAGACCCCGGTTATAATTTGGGAACCGGGTTTTAAAAACTTGAAAACCCGGGTTCCAATGTCTATATTTCACTAAATCAATAAGAAAAGAATAACTTGAGGTTTTTTATGGAAAAAAATAACATGGAGGGACGAAAACGCAAAAAACGTAAAAACATGTTGGTTTTTTTTCATAATAAACCCTAAATTATATTACTCCAAACAGTGGAGTTTCAAGGTTGTGTTGTTTCAATGTAAATGGTTCAATACCAGTACCAATCAATGTGCCCCGCGTTATGTTACTAACAATAACATAACTAGATTTATGTAAGTCATGAATGATATAAAGATGAACCGTACATTCTTGCAACACATGCAAAGCAAGTCTTTACCTTGAAGACCCTTCAAGAAACCGTTATTAGAGGGTCGTCCAAGAGGTGAATCATTAGCAGATTTGGGATTGTGAAATCATGTAAGAAAATGAAGAAGATACTATACATGACAAAAATTCATCAGAGTTTCCATTGTCCGCTAATTTGGATGATTTGACTTATGCAAGCTTGAAAAGAGTTGGTCAAGGAATTGAAGTTTACTAATTCTGTCCCCAATGATGTTGATTTTATAGATGATTCTAATGGTGATGATGTGGCGTCTGATAATGATCAACATGAAACACAATATCTATGAAGACCACTCCTTATGAAGGAGTCTTAGCGACTAGGTCCCAAATAACTTACATTGTATCAATCATAACTAAGACAGAGTAATTAAATTGCAGAATATATACTACAGTACAAACATTAGGATTAAGTGTATTATAATTTTAAAATGATCATACACAGTTCAAAATTAACTTATAAAGGGTACATTGCAAGTCTAGTACAAATCATCATATAACAAAGCATAACTACCCAAACCACCACAATTATACCTTCCGGTTGTACCAAAGGTGTCATCTGAGTAGGGTCTGAAGACTTCAACTTGATCTTGACATACCTAAGAACTAGGTCCAACTGGTGCTTTGCCATTATCTTTTCCAGTAAAGAGATTCAACAACTGTAAGCATTGGCTTAGTGAGTTTATAAATTTAATAGTAAACATGTTATAATGCAAGGGAGAATGTGGGTATAGCGTAATATGACTTGACTGCCGCCAACAGCCACACAAAGTGAGACATAGTAAAAAAGAGTCGGATGATGTCCAGGCCACGCTCACGCTTTTAGTGGAAGCTATCCAATCAATACTGGGCTAGCTACCAGTAGACTACGTTGGGAGAACATCGGAGTAAGAAACCATCAATTTCAGACGAACATGTGACATAGGAAAGATCTAGGATAATAGACCAGTAATGCTAATAAGCTGAGCTGAAGACATATATGTCAATGATGCAAGCAATGATGATAAGCATAAATAAGAAAGTTCATGATAGCAACATCATTTTATAATAATAACCGAAATCGACTATAAAGGCATGTGTGCAAGATGATATATCAAATAGTTAACATGATCCAAAGGGCATCACCGAACCATGGTGTTCACGTGTCACAATTCAACTGAGCATATATGAATGTCAAATAAGGTTAGAACAATAATATGTCTCACCCATAAGCAGACATGTAAATTTGAAATATCTATAACTCACAGTTACTGATTTAGACTTTGCTATTGAGCTTTGACTTTGGCAAGCAGATTATTCCACCACCTGAGTTATCTCAGGATTTAACTTTAGGCTTTGGCTTTACTAAATTTGACCCACTTTTTAATGACTTTGACTTTATAGCTTTATTTAGGTTTATCTGAACCTGTCCAGTATTTGACATTGGCATGAACATCAACTTTAAAGACTTCAAATTTATGGCTTATCATGTCATTTTAGGCTTTGCTGAATCATTGTTGTACTTAGGCTTATCTTTACATGGTTTTATGCCTTTATTAGCTTTTATATTTTGTCATGAACATGTGTGATCCCTTTTAGTTATTCTTTTACTTTACTTGCACCTGAAACTTGTTATGAATACACTTAATAACATACCATGAGCTTATTGGATGACCATATATTCATAAAATTGATTATAAGTTTACTTAAGTATGTCTATGTGTTCATAATATTTAATATGAGATATGAACATCAATATGCTTTCAAGTAATTGTTAATTTATTTCATGCACACATATACTTATATGCATTTCTAAAGAATTTGCCACATGTGAGTAAGTTTGAGCCATTTTAAATCAACTTGATACACTTATATTTATCGATTATATGCATATGCTTTAGTGTTAATATACGTGATCTCAACCTATGTTTAAATACTTTAGTGTTAATATACTACTGATGTTGTGTGTTGCTGTCCCTGCACATCTGAGACTCTCACGTAAGGTGGGTCTCGAATCCTAGCACTTCTACTCCTCTACATTCACACTTTGGAGACTTACTAATTATTGGTGCTGCTACTGCTTGCTACTTTCTAGATCACAAGATCCTAGACTTACACCTTATAAGTGAGTCTCGAAACTTGATACATAAACCCACACAAACACTTAGTATTTCTAGATGAATCTAAGGAAAGGGCTACTGTCCCTTCTGTTAAAAATAACACACATATGGGACTTGTAAGTCTCGGATCTTTTATGTATAACACTATTCACACTTAGTTTATATGAAGGTTAAGGTGGGCTGCTAGTACTACTATGACCATGTCTGAGACTTACACCCAAGGTGAGTCTTAGATGTCCCTTTTATATGCAATGCTCTTATATTAACTCATACTCACATCCGAGACTCTCACGTAAGATGAAACACTGCTCTTTTCCTTTTGTTTTTGTTTATTTCCAGCAGCAAAACATGATTATTAATGAGTGATATATGCTTCTAATAGATGTATAAACACACATATATGAACACAAGCCATGGCCGAAGTCCAATGGCCTTATTGGCCTTCTCTTTCACGGCTAAAACGGAAACATATATGAATCTCTGAGTTTCTGTTTCAACTTTGAAATCAAGACTTTAAAAAGCTAATATCACTAATTAAACTCATATCAAGAACATGCATGTGATTTATTCATGTTTGTAACACTAAACCATTACCAATTTTGTGATTTATCAAACAATTATGGAGTTTATACTCCTAATGAAGTCGTAGACTTCAATTTCACTAAATCTTAATGTATAAAGTCATAAAATTACCTTGAAATATTTGTTTGTTCGATGCTTTAAGTTTGCTTGATGATTTCTCCTTTGATTCTTTGATTTAATTCCAACCTTGAAGATGATCTTGATCAAGGGTTGATAGATACCGTAAGTTTCTAGAAAGAGAGGGTTTGATTAAATTTATTTTGTAAATGTTAAAATGAGCAGATGAAAGGGGTTTTATATTTATCACAAGTTTCATCTTTCACAATTAGGCCACCATAGTTGTATTTGTTTCATTCTTTTAAACTTGATCATTATATATAATATACAAAACATATTTAGCTTAATTATGTCATGTATTAAATTAAATAAAAATGCAATGCAAACAAAGTAATTAAATTACATTCTTAAGACAAATACATAAATCAAAAAGCTAGGTTGTTACAGAATGGGCTCCACCATGCACAATTTTGTCCTCCAAGTTAGCTATGTTCGAACAGACTCGGATATGTAGATTGAGTAACAGCTTTTGATTCCCAAGTCTGATGCGAACCTCTATGGTCTTTCCATTGGACGAGCACCATCTGCACCTCTTTTTGTAAGGTCACCTACCTACGGATCCAATCTTGATGCGACACCGTCCAACGAGTGCGGAATCATCGTTAGGGGTTTAATAGATTGAACACACACACGAAACACGACCAACACGGTGATAGACGTAAACACGAACGTCCCGACACGTGATTCTCTACAAGAACACTCTGAAAATACTCTGCAAACACTCACAAGTTCGTTATCGCCTCGAACACTGATTTCTTCAAAGATCCTTAATCAAAACTGATTAACCCTTAATTATAATCATTAACTTCGAACTTGGCCTGGACTAGTTCGATAAGGCCCAAGCCCACGAACTTGTCCACCATTAAGTTCGAATCTTGGCTTTGAACTTATTCTAATTTTGTCTTTGAACTTGTTCTAGAACTTATGTTTGAACTTATGTAAACATCAATCACAAACAAGATCAAACATATATACAACCATTATCAAACATATATGAAACATATGAATTAATGTGCAATTACGATCACTTGAACTATTATAAAAGATTATCTACACTTAGACTGCTATCGTCATACAGGATGCACTAACAGACTCCCCCTTGACGATAGCTTCTAACTAGATATTTACATTGTCTAAATACTAGGCCAATTTAAAATACTACCAGCATACAAACCCTTCTCTATACAAACCTTGACTACCTTTTGATACTTCCTGCCTTACAATCTCCAACCTTCATGGAAATAGATAGGTTGTTCATGAAGTTTTTGCAGGTCGCTCTGAGATAGGTTTACAAGATGTAGAGTGTCGTATACTTTAAAAATCACTTTGTCCTCATGGTCCTCCATTACTGCCTCAGCTATTTCGTTGTCGACAAACCACAACTTCATGTTTGCAAGAACGTCCTGTGGCATAGTCTTCAACGGAACCTTCTTTAAGCATCGGACTGGTTTGGAAACCATATTAGCCCTTGGTTTCCCAGTATGAGGATCTATTCTTGTCTCATCTTCTACTCTCTTACCCGATCTTGGCTTCAGCCTTTCAAGCCTTCCAGATCTACCCTCCCTTCTTATAATTTTAGCAACAATTTCAGCATAAGGGCCATCTCCTAGGTTGATTAGATTCATCCACGCCACCTCTTTCGCCTTGCATTTAGGCAGTGTATTAAAAACTTTCAACGTTCTTCTCAGATACTGCAACCCATCTCTTCTCTTTAGCACAAAGAGCTGTAGCTCTCTATCGAAAAACCAGCTAAGAATGCCTCCAGACAACTTTCCTGGACTAGGAAATCTCATTTTCTTCTTCACAGCTAACTCAGTCCTTTTCTCTTCCTTTCTAAATCACAACATTCTTTTCTATTCATTTGTGGGTTCCCTTTCAGGCTCCTCAGTTTCTGATTCAATATTAAGAGCATCCTTAAATGCATCGATGTCTATCAAATTCTGTACAGCTGTAAGACCCAAGATTTCTAAAGGTCTTAGGTCTAGGCCCAGTAGCAACGCAATATCAATCATGAAACTAAGATAAAATTAACAGTGCAGAATAAAAGTTAATTAGGAACAGAGACAATTTTTAAGTAATAGGGTACCGACTTCTAAACTATTGCATCGAAGCACAAATGTAAACTAGCCCCGAACCCCAAATCTTTATCATCAGCTAAGTACCAAGGTGTTGAAACAGGTTCTAAAGCACTTCAAGCTCTTTCAGAGTCCTGACCTATGAACTAGGTCCAGCCAATCCTTTACCTTTACCTGAAAAATAATGCAACAACGGGGTAAGCTTATTTGCTTAGTGAGAATGTAGAATTTCACATTTAACATGCAATTATGAACGCGGAAAGCACATGCACTGCACTCGGCTCATGCACGGCTCAGCTCTATTGCTTTTGCACTGCACTGGCTCATGCACAGCTCAATCTCGAAGGGACATTGGCCAATTAATGCTCTTTTGATGCGCGACTTTGCTCAGCTCCCAGTTATAAAACTGTTGTTGCTCTTGAGACTTTTAGACAAATTCATAAGGAATGCTCGGATGATGATAACTCCATACACACGCATCATTAGTGGGGATCAGCCACGTACTGGGCTAGCTACCAGTAATTGCTATATGGGTATCATCAGAATGCTCAGCTCTAGCTACCCTCTGTGCTTTTGACAGGATCTAGATATGAATTACCAAGACTAACTGATTTGAATTTATTAGAGTATAAATCAATAATCTTGCTTTGAATCAAAGTTTAATCAAGAAGTTTGCGGAATAACACTTAATTATTTTATCAAAAACTTTCAGAATCAATAATGAATAAACACACAAGAATTAATGAAGACTGTTTGTATTGCTGAATTCAATGATTACAATCACCTCTAATCTGTTTGATTAGACGAAGACCACAGACTGTTCTTAGTGTTTTACAACCTTAGAGGCTTATGAAAACTTAATCAACAAAGCAATTACAGACTCAAAATATGCATGAAAAACCTATACGATAGAAAGACCTATTCTATGTATTTATATTGCTTCTTGATATGTTTCCTTGACGAATAATGACTTCTCTGATAGTAGATATGCTGGAATCTTCACGTAGATATCGTTTCCTGAAAATCAGCACTTTCTGTTTCTGAAACTGTTGAGCAGCTTGAATCTCTTGACAGCATGAGCAGAGCAGCTTGAGTTGTTTTGCTGTGGCAGCTTGATCTTTTACACTAGCAGCTCGAGTTTCTTCAACTAGCAGCATGAACTTTGTATTTACATTTAAAATCTACTAACAGTCTGAGAAGTCTAACTAACAGCTTGAACATACTTAAACTATTTCCCAACAATCTCCCCCTAACTTAAATTCTTTACACAAGACTTTAAGTTCTATACAAAAAAAATGGAAATGAATAAGTAAACTGTTATTTACAAACCAAGGCTTTCAAAAACTTATAACTGTGCAAGTTTCTGATCTATAGCCTTAAAAAATTCTATCTTCATCTCTTCTTTATCACAAGATATCCTAACTGATTTTATTTGGAGCAGCATATCTTTTGAGAAATTATAAAACTCGAGATTGAAGAAAATACCAGACCCATCTGTGAATTTGATTCTGTAAACTGGATTTGACAAAAAGATGAACTTACTTGATCTTTTTCCCTTTCTTCTCAGCATCTTCTATCTCTTTTCTTGCGAATTCAGGATCAACAACCGTACTTAGATCTCTGATGAGTTGTTTCACTTGTGGAAGAGAAGATCTAACTTGTGTAACAGACCCTATGTTGTACATCTTTATCAGTTCATCCCTGGTCAGCTTTTGAACCATTTGTCAGAATGTATCAAACTCTTCTTCTGGTCCAGACTCTCTTCTTATTACAAACTTGACCCTTAAATCTCTTTCATCCAGTGACTTAGCAAACCAGTAATTGATTTGAGGCTTTGTGAAATCATGTTGATCAATCAACTTCTCTATCTCCATGGCCTTTTGCAGTTGTTGATCAAATAGCACCCTCTTAACAGATGAAGGAATAGAAACAACTGCTTGATCAGTGGGAGCAGGTGCACTGGCAGCAGCTTTAGTTTGAACTAATTTTGTTGCTGGTTGGACTTCTTGGGACGGTTGAGCTTCTGGAGAGACTTTTGTTTTCTTTCTTTTCTCCATTTCTTTGTCATGGATCTCCTGCAGCCTTTCAGTAGTCATGGACTGAGCCATTTTCTTTGGGATACCTGCTGCAAAGGCAAAATTGATTAAGAATCTTCTGTGCTCAGCCTTGGTGTGCCCTGTTGGCATTTTTCTCTTCATAGCTCCTTGTTTAACCACAAACCCCTTTAGGTAATCACCTAAGGTCTCATCATCATCCATTGGGGTTTGGGCTTGCTGATCCAATTCTTTGTCCTGTTCTTCTGCTATTCTTTTGGCAACTTCAGCATCAAAGGCAATTTGGGCTTCTTTAGAGGAAAATTTATGCTTTGGAGACTCAATGAGAATGCCCTTGCCCCTGTCTTTTGCAGCAGATGATGTAGCTTGGACTGTACTTGATGGAGCTTGAATGCCTTCCCTGATCACAACTCCAGTAGCTTTTGAAGAAACAGCTTGAGTTTCTAGGCTAACAGCTTGAGAAGCTGTTGGGACTGCTAGCCTTGAAACTGGAACTGTTGATGCTGCTTGGACTGTTGTTGTTGGAGCTGCTTGGACTGATTTGGGAACCTCCTGATTCTCCCCCTTTTTGGAAGCATTGGTTTGGTCAGAAGGACCTACAACCTTTGCCCCTTGGGTTTGAATCATCTGCTCTAATTTCATGAGCTTATTTCCACAGAGGGTGAACCCTTTGTGAAGATAATCCATTCTCTTATTCTGAGCAGCCTCTGCCTGTTTGAGTGCAAAAATTTGAGCCCCCTGTGCAGCAATGATGGACATTTGATATTCCAACATGGCTACAACAGGTTTCAGCTTGGGATCCGTCAAGAGCATGAGTTGCAGACTTGTCTCAAGATCAGAAAACACCTGAGGTGCTTGTGATCTATCACTGACATTAAGACCAGAAGTAGAAACCTCTGGGCCCCTCTGTTCTTGGTTCTGGGGTCTTCCAGCTTGTGTTTGCACACTGGCTGTTTCCATGGGTGTGGTCTTAGATATGTTGGCACTGACCTGTGCTTCTTTTGCAGAAACATCAGTAGTGCCAGCCACAGAACCCATATGAACCATCTCTGATGAGATGTTCACCTCCTGAGTGAGGATGGGAGTTTCCTCAATTGGTTCCCTTTGGATATTCTGTGCAGAAGTATCCTCATGCACAGGGATATATGGCTCTTGTTGATGGGAGGAGGAGGATGGAGCTCCTGGTCCCCTTTTCCTTTTATATAAGTATTTTAGTGGGCGTCTTGGCTGTACAAAAGGATCAGATGGAATATTTGTATCATGAGGAGTGGGTTGGGGTCCTAGGGTTGAAGCAGGAATATTGGGCTGTGTCTGCTAAGGACCCTCTCCTCTGTTTCCTGGAATGATGTTCATCATTGCAGAGGGCAATGGAACATCTATACTGACAAAATTGGCACTTGGCTTTAACAGCCTTTTGATTGAAGACAATGAGTGCCTATGGGAAACATGTATCCGTTTATGTAAATGTGGAGTTGTGCAGGAGTGTGCAATAATTTCTACCAAAAACCTAGGATACATCAAAAATTTCCCATTCTTTAGGGAATGATGCCTTAACATTCCTTGAAAGATCATGTTTGAAAAATTGAACTGTTGGCCAGTAGAAAAGCACACTAAGGCAGTGGCAATATTTGAAGAAAACTCAGACCAACCAGTTCTTTTGGGGCTTAAACATTGCTGAATAATATGCACAAGGTATTTCCATTTAGGAGAAAAATGTGCCTTAAGAAAAGTAAAAGAATCAGCAGGACCCCTATAACCAATATTTTGAAGACCAAAATGTAAAGCTTGAAGGGATAAGTCGGTTATACCTGAGGCATCTTGAAGATGCAAGTGATGTCTGATGGATTCCTCAGTGATATTGATGACAGTATCATCAATCTTGGATATGAGGGTAGGCACTCCATTGATGGTTTGAACAGATGCATGGTTCCAAAACTGTTCAATATGGGAGATGTATATAGTAGGGTTAATGGAAAGGGCATAATGGATATGGGAGTGCCTGAGGAAATCCATCATTGCATGAAACGGTTGAAGTTCAGCGTGTTTTAGGGTGTATGGGAGGCAGTTGTGTTCTTTTACGAACTCCATTGATGAAGAAACGACGGTTTAGGGTTTGAAAGGAGAATGTGTGATTCGTTCGGAGAGAAAGCAAGAGGCCGTTGAAGAAAAATATGTAACTGGTAGTTACAACTGAACGAAACCGGGACCTTTAAAGGTTTCGAAAGGTTGGGTCCCGCGCACACATTTGAAAAATTACCCAAATACCCTGCACACGTTGACAGATCAAATGAAAATAACTAGCAGTCCGAGAAAATGAACTAGCAGCATGAGAAAATTCTCATGCTGTTAGTTTAAAATTAGGCAACTTTTCAATGAAACAGTGTCTCCCCCTTAAATAAGTATACTGAGTAGATAATAATGAAAACCAATTAATCCATGTTTACCATACCAATATTTGATACTAGGAAAGTGAACCTTCCCACATCAAAAGGTTTTGTAAATAGATCAGCTAACTGATCATCTGTATGTATTTTGGTAACTTGGATTAACTTCTTATCATTACAGTCTCTGATGAAGTGAAATCTGATTTCTATATGCTTGGTTTTTGGGAATTTCACTGGGTTTTGCACAATGCTGATTGCACTTGAATTGTCAATATAAATAGGAGTGGATAAGAAATTCATACCATAGTCTCTTAGTTGATTTTGAATCCACATTACCTGGGAGCAGCAGCTTGCAGCTGCTACGTATTCTGCTTCAGTGGATGATGTGGAGACAGTTGTTTGCTTTTTGCATTGCCAAGAGACCAGTCTTGCTCCTAAGTATTGACATCCACTAGTTGTGGATTTCCTGTCAATGTTGCATCCACCATAGTCACTGTCAGAATAAGCAGTTAGTTCAAAAGGAGAGTCTTTAGGATACCATAGGCCTAAATGTGGTTGGCCTTTAAGATATCTAAAGATTCTCTTAACAACAACCAAGTGAGAATCCTTTGGAGAGCATTGAAACCTAGCACACACACAGACAGCAAACATAATATCAGGTCTGGAAGATGTTAGATACATGAGAGATCCTATAAGGGATCTGTATAGATGAATGTCCACATCTATGCCATCTTTGTCTGTATGGAGCTGTTTATGAGGATCCATTGGAGTGCTTGCAACCTTTGTGTCTTGATAGCCAAACTTTTCCAGTATGTCTTTGACATACTTTGATTGACTTATGAATAGACCAGTAGGCTTCCGTTTAACCTGCAGCCCTAGAATGAATGTGAGTTCCCCCATTGAACTCATTTGAAACTTTTTGTGCATTAAAGCCTCAAACTATTTGCACAAACAATCATTGGTTGAACCAAAGATGATGTCATCAACATAGATTTGGACAAGTAAAATCTCAGCTTTGATGGATTTAGTGAAAAGTGTTTTGTCCAGAGTGCCTCTCTTGAATCCATTCTGTAGAAGATATGATGACAGAGTGTCATACCATGCTCTGGGGGCTTGGTGAAGACCATAGAGAGCCTTGTCTAGCTTGTACACCCTGTCTGGATACTTGTAGTCTTCAAAACCAGGAGGTTGACACACATATACTTCCTCTTCAATTGTCCCATACAGGAAAGCAGACTTGACATCCATTTGATACACTTTAAATCCTTTGAAGCTTGCATAGGCTAGAAATAGTCTGATGGCTTCAATTCTTGCTACTGGAGCAAATACATCATCATAATCAATGCCTTCTTCTTGAGTGTACCCTTGTGCTACTAGTCTTGCTTTGTTCTTGATGACTATCCCTCTCTCATCCTTCTTGTTTCTGAACACCCATCTTGTACCAATTGCTCTCTTACCTTTAGGAAGATCCACCAGAGTCCATACATTCTGAATTTTGAACTGTAAAAGCTCTTCTTGCATAGCTTCAATCCAGGATGAATCTTTTAATGCTTCTGATGCCTTTTCGGGTTCTAGTTGAGACATGAAACAGGCATGTTCAAAAGCAGCTAGACTGAATTCAGGAACTGCTTGTTCAGCAGCAGCAGTCTCATTGTGAACCATTTTCCTTGTTTGAACAGGAGTGCTTGGATCACCCAGTATTTGATTGAGAGGGTGATACTTGTGAACCCTTAGTGTGGGCTCTCTCTGTTTGAAAAGAAGTTCCAAGATTTGTATCATCTCCATCAGAACTAGTAAAAGGATCAGCTTCAGGAACAGCTTGACTTGAATTTGGGACTGTGTCCCGTTATGTTGGAGCTGTTCTCTCAGGACTTGGGAGTGGCACTTCAGTATCTGGATGTGCATCATGTTGGGCTTTCAGGACCCCTGGAGGATCACATGACAGAAGTGGTAGAGTGGTGTAATCATCCCAACTTGTTGAATCTGCAGCAGTCTGAAACTTTGTGCCAACAGCTTGAGAAATTGTATTGGCAGCATGAGAATTTGTGTTAGCAGCTTCAACCCTGTATGCATCAGCTTCTGCAGTATACTCAACAAAGCTCAGAGAATGTGTTAGTGAATCTAAATCAAACAACCAATCAGGACCAGTGCCTTTGATATTAGCAGTATTTTCATTAAATTCAACATTGGCACTTTCTTCAATTGTTTTAGACACACTGTTGTATACTCTATAGGCTTTGCTTTGAATTGAGTAGCCTACAAAGAATCCTTCTTCAGCTTTACTTTCAAACTTCCCTAAGTGAGTCTTAGTGTGAAGGATAGTACATGGGCATCCAAAAGGCTTGAAGAAAGCTATTAGGGGACTTCTGTTATGGAATAACTCATAGGGAGTTTTCCCTTGTGATTGGACAACCTGAACCCTATTCAGAACATAACAGGCTGTATTAACAGCTTCTGCCCAGAAAGTCATTGGCAGATTTGAATCAGCTAACATTGTTCTAGCAGCCTCAATTAATGTTCTGTTCTTTCTTTCAGCTACACCATTTTGCTGTGGTGTTCTTGGTGCACTATACTGTCTAGCAATGCCTTTGGACTCACAGAAACTGTTTAGAATGTGATTTTTAAATTCAGTTCCATTGGCTGATCTTATCACCTTAACTTTGGAGTTGGATTGGTTTTCTATCTTAAGAATAAAAGACTTAACTAGCTCAGCAGTCTCATCTTTGGTTCTAAGAAAGTAAACCCAAGTAAATCTGGTGAAATCATCAACAATAACAAAACAGTAAGCCCTTTTATTCAAACTCAAAACAGATGTTGGACCAAATAGAGCCATATGTAGCAACTGAAGGACAGATGAGATTGAATTTACTTCTTTGGTCTTATGAGAAGTTTTGTGTTGCTTACCTTTAAGGCATGCTACACAATGATCATCACAAATGAACTCCTTTTGTGGTAAGCCTCTTACCAGATTCTTTTTAACTAAAGCATTCACGGACTTGAAGTTCATGTGACACATCCTTCTATGCCAAAGAGCAGACTCATTTGATGATGCTTTGGATATTAAACAGCTTAAAGTATTTGATTTAGATAAGAGATCTGTGTCCAGGCAGTAAACATTGTCCTTTCTTGGTGTTCTTAGTAAAACAAGATTTTCAGGAACTTTTAAATCTTTTGAAAGAACAATGCACTCAGAATCTGTGAACAGAACAATGTTTTATTTGTCACAGATTTGAGAGACACTTAATAAATTGTACTTAAGATGTTCAACATACAAAACATCATGGAATGTCATGTTTCCTGCATTAACAGTACCTTTACCTGTAACCTTACCTCCTTTTGAGTTGCCTCCAAATGCAACAAAACCTCCATCAAAACCTTTGAAGTTTGACAAGCATTCAGAGTTGCCTGTCATGTGCCTAGAGCATCCACTGTCCAGATGCCATCTTGTTCTATGAGGAGACCTGTGATTGCCCTGCACAAATAACAGCTTAGTTAGTAGTGGAGTAAACCCAAACCAAATTGGTTTTGGGTTGGCCTTGTACATTGACATAACTAAATACTGTTTTTGACTTCTTATATTTAGTGAGATCTACTGATGGAGTCTTTGGAGAGTATTTGGTGATTATATGAGGTATCCAACTATTTTGATCATCTTTTCTTCTAACAGTCTCAGATGGTTCACTAGCAGCTCCAGGTTGATGCTCAGCAGTTTGAGCTGTGTTTGTAGTGCTAACAGTTTCAGTTTTTGCACTAACAGCATCAGATTTTGACTTAGCAGTCTGATCTTTTGCATTAGCAGTTTGAGCATCAGATTTGTCCTTGACACATCATATTTGTTTAAAACGTGATTTAGGCTTTGCCAAAACTTGTTTTTGATGTGTGGACTGTTTTTTATTAACTTTGGAAAACCTGTGATCAACTGTTTTCTTTGGAACTGCTGTGGAAGGTTTCACTTTTGAGTGCTTTGCCTGAATAATATTTGATTTTGTGTGAGGCACAGTCTGTTTTGCAACAGCTGGTTTGTAAAAACAATCTTTGGCTAAGTGATTCTTCCTTCCACAGTGAAAACATCTTTTGACAGTTTGAATTGGAAAACCAGACTTTTCTGCCAATTTCTGGTTCTTGTTTCTCTGATTTCCTCTTACCTGCTGTTGTTTAGGAAACTTTTGAACACCATGCTTTTGGCATGTGCAGACAGAAACAGTTTTACCTCTTTTATTTCCTTTTGATGAAGATGCAGTGTTACAGTTAGAATGTACAGAAACTTGTGGAGTAGCATTGCATACACTCATCTTCTCTTTTCCTTTCTTACTGGGGGCTTGGACCTCTATGGGTGCACTCATTGTGTCACAGCCTCTATTTTGACTCTTATCTTCCTTTAATTCAGGACTGTTATCAAGGATAGGATCTACAATAGTCATAGACTCATCTAGTGGTTCATTGACAAGTCTATCAGCAACCTCACTCATTGGATGAATGTACTTGTTATTGTATGGAGGTGGAGTAGCTCTGTATCCTATTCCTTCTTTGGGATTGACCTGATATTTCACTCTATCTTTAAATTGGACTTCCATTAGGTGTTCCAGCTTTTGATTTGCTAACTTGAAGTTTCCTAGATCTATGTTAACAGATTCTAGTTTCTTATTAGCCTCAAACACCTTTTGTTCAGTCTCTTCTACCTTTTTATTCAGAGATTCTATTTTCTTATTTAGCTCCTTTTTCTCCCACTCATGATAGGTTCTATCATACCCCATTTGAATCTCATTATCCTTATAATCATTAATCTGTTTTTCCAGATCTTCTATGGCTTGCATGTATTCATATCTCCTTTCTTCCATCTTAGCTAGAGTTTTGCACATGCTCTCATTATGATCTCTGTACTTTTTAACCATATTTTTGCATGATTGAGAGCAGAGTTTAGAATTTACCTCAGAGGGCAGTTCAGTGGAGGAGACATTTGAGTTTCTGCCATAAGTGCTTGATTTTGAAATTCTTCCTCTGTCTGATCACTCCAGTCAAACACATTGTCTTCTTGAGAGACAAGTGCTGTTGATGATGATGTTAGAATGGGTTGTGAAGTCCTTGATGGCTGTTGACCTTGAGATCTACATTCTCTGGCAAAGTGACCAAGCTTATGGCATTTATAGCATTCCACTTTTGATTTATCAAAAGATGGTTTGCCTTCTGTCTTGGCTTGAAAGTTGGTCCTACCAGTTTTTTTCAGAAATCTTTTGGCCCTCATGGTCAACATTGCATGCTGCCACTTTAAATCCATCTCTTCAAGATCATCTGGATGAATTTGTTCCAAGTCTTCAACATTTAGAGCAAATAATCCATCATTGGCAACAAAAGCGTCATAGTGAGTTTCAGCAGAGTTGCCATCACCACCTGAGAAAGAATCAGAGTTATTAGATTTTTCAGAAGACAGAAGAGCAGTATTGTGATTATAAGAAAAGGATTTCTTTTTAGCATCAATCTCAGTCTCAAACACTCTTAAACTATTATACAGATCATCCAATTCTATCTCATCAAGAGTGTCTTTTGTTCTCCATTGTGCAGCATAGACTGTCCATTCTTCTCCAAGAGATCTGAGACACTTTCTGTTGACTTCATCTTGATCCAGATTGACCTTTGCACTTTCCAGTTCACTTATCAGTTTGTTGAACCTGTCAAAGATTTGAGTAAGGTTTTCATTCTTGCCACCAGAAAAGTTTTCATACTGCTGTTTCAAGAGGTCCTTTTGATTTCTCTTGGTACTGGCATTACCAGCAAACCTCTTCTCTAAGGCATTCCAAAGAGAATGAGCAGTATAAAACTTTTTAAACTGATGTTGATAAGCATTAGGAATGGCTATTTGTAAAAGTGTAAGTGCTTTGACTTCATTCATTCTAGCCTTCCTTTCAAGTTCAGTTTTTGGAGGAGTTTTGACTGGTTTTCCCTCATCATCAAGTTCTGGATCAACTACAGGAGGAAATTCAACAGCTTCCCATATGGCATAATCAATGAATTGAATATGCTGTTGAATCCTGAGTTTCCACATCTCAAACTCAGTGAGCTTGAGCATAGGCACTTTGAGTCCTTGCCCAGATCCACTGCTGCTATTTTCAAATTCCATTGCAAAACAATTAAAAATTTAAAAGAAAGTTTTCGACTTTGAAAAACAAAGAACGACCTGTGGCTCTGATACCACATGACAGGATCTAGATATGAATTACCAAGACTAACTGATTTGAATTTATCAGAGTATAAATCAATAATCTTGCTTTGAATCAAAGTTTAATCAAGAAGTTTGCGGAATAACACTTAATTATTTTATCAAAAACTTTCAGAATTAATAATGAATAAACACACAAGAATTAATCAAGACTGTTTGTATTGCTGAATTCAATGATTACAATCACCTCTAATCTGTTTGATTAGACGAAGAACACAGACTGTTCTTAGGGTTTTACAACCTTAGAGGCTTACGAAAACTTAATCAACAAAGCAATTACAGACTCAAAATATGCATGAAAAACCTATACGATAGAAAGACCTATTCTATGTATTTATATTGCTTCTTGATATGTTTCCTTGACGAATAATGACTTCTCTGATAGTAGATATGCTGGAATCTTCACGTAGATATCGTTTCCTGAAAATCAGCACTTTCTGTTTCTGAAACTGTTGAGCAGCTTGAATCTCTTGACAGCATGAGCAGAGCAGCTTGAGTTGTTTTGCTCTGGCAGCTTGATCTTTTACACTAGCAGCTCGAGTTTCTTCAACTAGCAGCATGAACTTTGTATTTACATTTAAAATCTACTAACAGTCTGAGAAGTCTAACTAACAGCTTGAACATACTTAAACTATTTCCCAACAACTTTCATCACGTAAATCAGCACATCATAAGCCTAACATTAACCCAACACTGAGCAATAGTGATGGAGTTAAGCTTAACAATCTAATGACTCATCAATGAAATAAAAGATAAAAGAATAAATGATCTGCTCAACAATTCATAGTAATCATGGCAATTTATCAATATGCTCAATAAGATCAGAATGCCAATAAAATCAGGAAAATGCAACAAAAGTCTCAATTCACATAATTTGCACTTAAAGTAAAATCTACGACTCGCGGTTACTGGTTATTTGCACTTTCGGGCTCTGGCTCTGTTGCTCACAATCTGTAGTGGATTAGAACCACTATCTGACTTATATCAGACTTTTAGATGCTTGTCATTTTGCTTGTTGCTCAATCTGTTAATAATATCATTTCTGATATTTATTAGCCTTTATATCATCTGAATAGTATATTCAGTATTCATTCGTTGTCCTTTAATCTCATAGTCTTAATATAATCAATTCTTTCATTTTGTTAATCATCTTGTTATTTTATGTGTTGTTTATGTGTCTTATTCAAGATATTCATTTTTTGGGAGTGTGGTTCAAATTTACTAATTAAATTCGAAACCATGTATCAATTCGAATCATCATTCAAATTTGATGATTAAATTCGAATGCTTTGGTTAAATTCAAATCCCAACACAAACATAGGTTATATTCAAATCATGTTAATAAATTTAAAGACATTAAAGTCAAATTCTAGCTAAATTCGAAGCCCATTTCGAATTTAATGGCCATAATCGAATCCTAGACTTGATTTTATGGACAAATTCGAATGCTATTGTCAAAATCGAACTCCCATCTTCGAATTTGGGGTTAAAGTAGAATGAAAAGCATTAAGTTCGAACCCATTCTTGAATTTAATGTAAATTTCGAATTTAGCTAAGAAAAATCGACTTTGTTCTTGATATTTCGAATTTGTTCTTCTTTTGCATCTTTTAAACAACCATTTCGAAGTCTAAAATCATATATATACTAAGTATTAAGCCTAGATTCGATTATTTTATACATATTCTAGTTAAAATCAAGTTAAACTAGCTTTAATCGCATGAAAATGCTAAATTCGAATTCCTAACTTTAAAACCAAAAATATAGAAACTTTAAACGTAATTTCTTACCTCAAATTCATATGTAATCATACATGCAACGATAGATTGTTGTTGTACTCCTCAAGATCTTTCTGATGATGTATAAATCTTGATAATCGGCCGGTTTGGGAGAAAATCTAGAGAGAAGTAGAGAGAGAGAGAGAGAGAGTAGAGAGAGAGAGTAGAGAGAGAAAGTAGAGAGAGAGAGTAGATTATGTTATAATGAACCTTTAATTACGTTTATATACTTCAACTAGTTAAATTTGCTACTTAACCCGTTATTACTTTTGTATCTTATATCTCTTTTATTTAATTATCTTTAATAATTATTAATCATAATTCATAATATTTATATAATTCAATTAAATATTTCATAACTTAATTAAATTATAATTCAAATAATGTAATAAAACTACATTATTGGTTCGATAATCAGATAATAAGTTGGGCAAAAAGTTAGGTTGTTACAGAATGGGCTCCACCAAGCACAAACTTCGTCCTTGAAGTTAGATATGTTCGAACAGACTTGGATAGATAGCTTTTATGATATCTCTTAATTCTCAAGACTGATGCGAACCTTTGTGGTGTTTCCACTGAACGAGCACCATCTGTATTTCATGATTTATGCTTCTTTGAGATTCACAAGTACAAGAAGTTAAAATTTCTCCTCGGAGTTCATATTTGATTCAATATTTCACTGTTATGTAATTATAGTTGATCATTTTAGGAATTCTGACTTATCATTCATACCCTTAATATGTGAGCTTTATGCCTTATGCCATAATCAATCCAGATAAGAACTCAATACATTAGTTAACTCGTATATTTCTTTCGTTTGATCTTGAGCCAGTTATGGCTTTTTAAATCTTTCATCTGTATTATTGCAAAATTTTCATTGGCTAACTTATGCAATCACATAAGAGATTTTTAGGACTTCTGATTATCAATTATATATTTACTTTGTGGACATTTGAGATTTAACTTCAATTCAACTAGCATCTCTATATATTAGTTAGCTCATATCTCTTTTCTTTTGCTCTTGAAATAATTACAGAGCTTTTCGGGAGTCTGATATCTGTACTTTATGTTTCTTTTATTGATTATGTTACAATCATCAATCGCTTAGCCGATTTTTGATTTGTGCTGACTTGCTATGAAGACTTATAATTTTCTTTGCTCTGTTAAACAAATGGAATCAATCCTCCGGCGCAACAATCGGAGCCAACTCTTCGTGTAACGACTCCACCTCACCTACCTTGGTCTCCAATTGTGCTGCCATATCCGCCAAATCCTTTACATAAGCAGCCTCTCGAGAAGCAAAACCCTCCATGATGATCGAGTGTTTAGAAGCCGAGAATGAGAGATTGAGGCAAAATGTTGAAATGCTGCATTTGAAGCTCGCCGAACAAAACAGGAGTTCGAACAGAGAATCAAAAATTTGGAGTTACAATTGACCACATCTTCTTCACAACGGTTTCAGCAGTTGATGGATATTTCAGGCAAGGCAAACATGATCAAGAACTTGAAGAGATCATATGCTTTCAAATCTTCCAGCGAATAGGAATATTAACGACATAGAAAACAAATGCTATACAGAATCGAATTCCAAGGAAACGATTTTGATAGAAATCGACAATTTACTTAGGCTTTCTCGGTGCAATTCGTTAAAAATGACGGCAGATTCTATTATTAAAGTCAGGTCTCGAGTTATCAGAGTTCCAAAATCGTCTCCACGACCATTTACATCATCTTCTACTTTATCGTCATTGCCTTCCTCTATTAGTTCACTGTGCAATTCGGTCAAGAGGCTTTGACAAAGCAATAACCTTTGGTTCTGTTTAATTATATGTATAGACTTATGTTTGACTTTTCATTGGTGAATCTCTGAATTTAAAATTACTTTACTCTTTTGGCGAAACTTTTCATTTTAAATGTAGTTAGGTGGAATAGGAATTCCATATTAGATATCTCACTAGTCTCGCGTCGACATAGTGAGAATCCATTCTTACATTTATTTTGGCATATACGGGCATTTCATTGGCCATTTATGGCCAATCGCTTGACTTTACAAAATTTCAGTTTATTCTCTTGCAATTCTCGCTTTGTGCCTCTGACTTCTTTGATTTCAATTCAAGTTGTCATTGGGTGCTTAATAATTTGGTTCAAAGGCTATCTTCTCATTAATATTTATTGGATCAGCAACTTCTACCTCTGTCTCATTATAAGACACGCTGTAATCATTCAGATTACAAGGATTTACGAAGTAGCTTGTGTTTAGGATTAAATTCCAATTTCTCTCGGGTTTTGAATCATACATGATTCAAATTACAATACCTATATTGTTTATAGGTATAATTTCTGATTAGAAAAGTATCTGTATCATAACTTCAACTGATACAACCCTTATGTCATCCGCATTATTCACTATCGATGACAGGGTTGTACAGTTAACTCGATACTTACTTTGGAATTGAAATTCAGATGGTAACGAAATTAAATCATTTATATCATATAAGAAACTTATTATTAGTTACCATTGAGGTCTTTTGGCATCTCTGGTGTCTCCTCGGCATCCTCAGCAGTTATATGGAAAGCTCGCGCCTTTGCTGTAGGTATCATTGTAGTACTCTGTTGGTTTGCTCTGCCAACTTAGGATTAGTAAGCATGCGTGCATTTGGGCAATGTTTGGCATAATGTCCATGCTCACCACAGTTGTAGCATACGTCGCTTCTTTCTGGGCACTCATCGCTTCCATGTCCAATCTGTTTACAAGTGTAACAGGTCACATCTATAGGGTTGTAGCATCCACTATGGAATTTGTTACAGCGTTTACACGGTCGTGCTTCTGACCGTATGGAATAAACTCTAGTCTTCTGAGGTGTAGAGGATGTTTGTGACTGCTGCTGACTGGACTTTGATGAACCGAAGAATCTACTGGATTTCTGTTTCTTAGGTGGAGATGGACAATTAGGACTTATAGCCATCATAACGGGTTCACAACTAGAATCTGTGAATTCCCGTTCCACCATCCTTGCTGCTTCCACTATACTGAGATACGTTTTAAACTTTATGCTACTCATTTGTCTTCTATATGTTGGATTCAGACCCAGTCTGAATCGGTTTATCTTACGTTCTTCTGTTGCTACTTGATATGACGAGTAGCCGCAAAGTCTCGAGAACTCATGCTCGTATTCATCAACGGTCTTAGTTCCTTGTTTCAATTGCATCAACTGCATCTCGAGTTCTTCTTGTTTATCCGTTGGACAGTATTTGGCGTTGAACATCTCCAAGACCTGTTCCCAGTCCAGTGCCTTAATTGCTTCCTCACCATAGATGCTCCTTTGCGTTTTCCACCAGGCTCTAGCAGCTCCAACGAACAGTGCCGTAGCAAACTTAACTCTATTGCTGTCCAGACATTCTGAGATACTGAAGATCTCTTCAGTATGACTTATCCAATCTAACGCTTGTATTGGATTTACTGTGCCTTCAAATGTTATGGCACCACTCGCTTTGAAGTCTTTAAATCTACAGCCTTTTGGCTGCACAACTCGCTGATTGTCATGCGCATTATCAGAATCGGATTCGCTTGACTGTTCAGTTTGCTTCTTTTTATGTTTATTTCTCTTTTCAGTTTTCTTTATTGATTCAATTTGCTCTAGCATAAACTTGTTTTGTTGCTCATTATTCTGGGTTATTAGTTGTTGCATCATTTCCAGGACTTGCTCTGGGGTCATGCCACCTGATGGTCCACCTTCTCCTGACATAGCTCTGAATTCAAATCACTAAACATTTAGATCATTAGTCTAGCACATTGTACCCTTTCATGCCCCGTCCTACTAGTCTCTGAAACCTATCTTAGTTCAAGCCATCCTGTCATGATTGATACTATAGCATTGCACCAGTTTGAGATCATGTATTACACGTAATACAATGATTCACTCAAACTATTGCTCTGATACCATCCTGTAAGACCCAAGATTTCTCAAAGGTCTTAGGTCTAGGCCCAGTAGCAACGCAATATCATTCATGAAACTAAGATAAAATTAACAGTGCGGAATAAAAGTTAATTAGGAACAGAGACAATTTTTAAGTAATAGGGTACCGACTTCTAAACTATTGCATCAAAGCACAAATGTAAACTAGCCCCGAACCCTAAATCTTTATCATCAGCTAAGTTCCAAGGTGTTGAAACATGTTCTAAAGCACTTCAAGCTCTTTCAGAGTCCTGACCTATGAACTAGGTCCAGCCAATCCTTTGCCTTTACCTGAAAAATAATGCAACAACGGGGTAAGCTTATTTGCTTAGTGAGAATGTAGAATTTCACATTTAACATGCAATTATGAACGCGGAAAGCACATGCACTGCACTCGGCTCATGCACGGCTCAGCTCTATTGCTTATGCACTGCACTAGGCTCATGCACAACTCAATCTCGAAGGGACATTGGCCAATTAATGCTCTTTTGATGCGCGACTTTGCTCAGCTCCCAGTTATAAAACTGTTGTTGCTCTTGAGACTTTTAGACAAATTCATAAGGAATGCTCGGATGATGATAACTCCATACACACGCATCATTAGTGGGGATCAGCCACGTACTTGGCTAGCTACCAGTAATTGCTATATGGGTATCATCAGAATGCTCAGCTCTAGCTACCCTCTGTGCTTTCATCACGTAAATCAGCACATCATAAGCCTAACATTAACCCAACACTGAGCAATAGTGATGGAGTTAAGCTTAACAATCTAATGACTCATCAATGAAATAGAAGCTAAAAGAATAAATGATCTGCTCAACAATTCATAGTAATCATGGCAATTTATCAATATGCTCAATAAGATAAGAATGCTAATAAAATCAGGATAATGCAACAAAACTCTCAATTCACATAATTTGTAGTTAAAGTAAAATCTACAACTCACGGTTACTGGTTATTTGCAGTTTCTGGCTCTGGCTCTGTTGCTCACAATCTGTAGTGGATTAGAACCACTATCTGACTTATATCAGACTTTTAGATGCTTGTCATTTTGCTTGTTGCTCAATCTGTTAATAATATCATTTCTGATATTTATTAGCCTTTATATCATCTGAATAGTATATTCAGTATTCATTCGTTGTCCATTAATCTCATAGTCTTAATATAATCAATTCTTTCATTTTGTTAATCATCTTTTTATTTTATGTGTTGTTTATGTGTCTTATTCAAGATATTCAAATTTAGGGAGTGTGGTTCAAATTTACTAATTAAATTCGAAACCATGTATCAATTCGAATCATCATTCAAATTTGATGATTAAATTTGAATGCTTTGGTTAAATTCAAATCCCAACACAAACATAGGCTAAATTCAAATCAAGTTAATAAATTTAAAGACATTAAAGTCAAATTCTAGCTAAATTCGAAGCCCATTTCGAATTTAATGGCCATAATCGAATCCTAGACTTGATTTTATGGACAAATTCGAATGCTATTGTCAAAATCGAACTCCCATCTTCGAATTTGGGGTTAAAGTCGAATGAAAAGCATTAAGTTCGAACCCATTCTCGAATTTAACGTAAATTTCGAATTTAGCTAAGAAAAATCGATTTTGTTCTTGATATTTCGAATTTGTTCTTGTTTTGCATCTTATAAACAACCATTTCTATGTCTAAAATCATATATATGCTAAGTATTAAGCCTAGATTCGATTATTTTATACATATTCTAGTTAAAATCAAGTTAAACTAGCTTTAATCTCATGAAAATTCTAAATTCGAATTCCTAACTTTAAAACCAAAAATATAGAAACTTTAAACGTAATTTCTTACCTCAAATTCGTATGTAATCATACATGCAACGATAGATTGTTGTAGTAATCCTCAAGATCTTTCCGATGATGTATAAATCTTGATAATCGGCCGGTCGGTTTGGGAGAAAATCTAGAGAGAAGTAGAGAGAGAGTAGAGAGATAAAGTAGAGAGAGTCGATTATGTTATAAGGAACCTTTAATTACGTTTATATACTTCAACTAGTTATATTTGCTACTTAACCCGTTATTACTTTTGTATCTTATATCTCTTTTATTTAATTATCTTTAATAATTATTAATCATAATTCATAATATTTATATAATTCAATTAAATATTTCATAACTTAATTAAATTATAATTCAAATAATGTAATAAAACTACATTATTGGTTCGATAATCAGATAATAAGTTGGGCAAAAAGTTAGGTTGTTACAACAGCTGTAGTGTATGTATCATTGATAGGATTTTGTTGAATGATGATCTCGTTGTCTTCATCTTCTTTATCAACCAATACCTCGTCATCAGATTTCCAATCTGCAACGTCTTCTGGGATGAACTCCCCTTCTTCAAGGTCCTCTATTTCATCCTCAAAATCAAACATTACCTCTTCATCTTCAATATCGGCCAAGGCTCCGATTATGACCTGATCAATTAGCTCTGTTGCCTCTGGAGCCTTGCCTTTTTCCTGAGATTCACCTCCTCCCTACATGAATCGATGCCTCTTTGCTTTATGCGTAGGAGCAACTTGAGCTTCTTCTTCTACATCAAAATCTGAATCTTCGGCCTCTTCATCATGAATTGCTAGCCTTGTCATTTTCCTTTTGCTAACAACTACTCTAGATCCATATCTTCCAATTGTGACAGCCGGATCTTCAGTCTCTGTCCCCTCAGAACTAGATTCGGATTCAGACTTGGAGGCGGTCTCGACATGACCCTCAGCCTCAGTCTGTTCCCTAGCATCTTCTTCTTCAGCATGAACCTCTGTGTCTACAAACTCAGCATTAGAAGGTTGATATTCATCTATCTCCTTGAAAAAATCATGCACATCAGCTGGAGGTTCCAAAACATCCTGAACCAGTTGTTCATCTATATCTTGCGACCATATTTCGTCGAACGTTAGCTCCCTTTGGTCAAATTGTGGAGCCGAACTTGATGGCCAAGCAGCTTCAGATGATGGCCCAGCAGCTTCAGTGGCTGGTTGGGAGCGAGGAATGGTTCTTGCAGCTGGAGTTCTTCTTACCGGTGCTCTTTGCTGTTGCTGCTGCTGCTGTTGTTGTTGTTTGGGTAGGGCTTCGCCTGTCCAATCTTCTCCTTCCGGAGTGACAAAATCCGAATCTATCACTGCACCAAACAACGGTGCCACTTGAGGTCTGACCTGCTCAGCCCTTCTAGCATTATGGGTCTGGCAGTCAGCAAAAATGCGCTTGTCAATCAAAGCAACACCACTTTGGTCGGGTAGTGGTGGCAGATTCGGTAAAAAATGGCGGATAATCATCATGACAAATCGGGGATACATCAGGAATCATTCCCTAGCCGGAGCGGTGATCTGATGAACGAACTCTGCAAAAAACATTTCAGAAAAGCTAAACCTCTTGTTATACACTAAAGCAATCAGCGCAGACTTCAATTTGGACACCATCGTGTCAAAACCTGCTTTCTTCGGCGCGAAGCAGACCATTATAACATGAACGAGATACCTCCATTGTCATATTAATCCACTTTTTACATATGATGCCTTCGCTATGTCTTGCGCATAACCCATTCTCAAAAAGGCCACTTGCCTAATATGCATCGAAAAGTCTATCGGGCCTGCTTCCTGATCTTCAGTGCCTAATTGCAGAATCTGCCTCAACATATTTGCAGAAAAGACAATAGGTTGACCTCCAACTCTTGTACGAAGCACAGTAGGGGTAACCGAGTAGTCCACCTAAAGGTGCTCCCAAAATTGCCTCACATAAGTCAAAGTGATTTGCAAATTATGCGTGAGTGCATACGAAACTCTGGACTGCGTCAGGAATTCGATCATCTGACGATACGGCAGGGCCTTTGGCAATTGTAGATCCAATGCCATGACCATATTATGCTTATTATAGAATGCACGATCACCCATATCTGCACACAAAATCAACAATCAAAAATTAGAAATTAAAATAAAATAAAATTTGTTACAGTTAACTTCGAACTAGATTAAGTTCGAAGTCCAACACATTCGAACTTGGAAAATTCGAGATTATTAAAAAGCATTCGAACTTAACTAAATTCGAGGCATCTATTCAAACTTGACTGAATTCGAACTTATAGATATTTCAACAAGTTCAAACTTTCTGACAAGTTCGAACATGAAGAACAAATTCGAAGTCGGTCACTTTCAACTTAAAAACCATGATTTTGACCCCATTTGACTTAATCAACTATGTAACCTAGTCCTATTAGGTTCTAATCTAAGTAATATATCATTTATTTTAAGTTTTATCTTTTAAAACTTGTGGTTTTAATTCACCTAGTTTCAAATGACATAAAACTTAAATATGGTCAATTTTTGCCTCAATAATGTCCTAAACTAACACTTACTTAGTATTATGATGTTCACTTTACTCAAGTATAAGTGTATGTTCGAGAAACAGTGGAAAACTTCGAGGAAAATGAAGAAATTCGAAATGCGGTAAATTCGAAGGTAAGTTCGAAATCGCCGGAGACAAGTTTGAGAAAGTAAATTCGAGGGTAGGTGTCTTAAATGAAGTACTGTTGACCTATTTATATCAACTACCTTCGAACCTAGCTTAAGTTTGAACTTCCAGCAAGTCCGAAGGTGACTTCGAATTTGTCTGGATTTCGAACTTAGGTGAAAATTTTGAAAATCCTTGAATAAAATTTAAAATTTTCAACTTTTTCATGTAACGGAATTTTTCCAATTTTGCAAAATCATTCACACTAAGCAACAGATTTTCATGCAAAATTTGTTTCTTCAATCGAAAATGCATCCTAGTAACTTTGACCTTTATCCAACTTAAGGTAAATTAAAATAAAATAAAATAAAATAAAATAAAGTAAAATGAAATATAATAAAATGTAGTAAAATAAAATAAAATTAAAACCACTTAAAAGTACTTAAAAAATTACAACTTATACTAACAGAATATTTTTGCGAGAAAGTCAAGGAAGGTTCAATCGGATAGCGGTGTCAAACGCACTTTAAGTATTTCACTTTCACACTTAGGAATTTTTTATTCCATTGGTTGTTTGTCGTGATATACATTCCAAGTCGATTGTCGGTATGATTTCCCTTTAAACATTTAACACTTTGGAAATTCCCTTGGCCTTTTTATTTATCAAGAAACTACCTTACGTGTCCCATTATAACTTTTTGGTATTACAAATTTTCTTTGAAAGGCAAACGTCGGACACAGTTCTGTATTTACATACAACAGAGTGTCTTAGTTTGTCTTAGAGTTCCTTTTAAGTTAGCAAGACAGCGGTGACATGTCTGTACTCACGTACAACAAAGCGACTTATCTTGTTAACTTGAGTCAAAACAGAGGTGACAGGTCTGTTCTTACGTACAACAAAGCGACTTGGTTTGACTCCCTCTTTTGTTCAAAAAATTTTCTTTTCTTTGCTTTAAGATGTATTTTGATATTGTTATACATCCCCCAGAAAATTTGCATACCTCATTTATAATCATTGTCTGTATGTCTCTAACATAGAAATTAAGACCATTTGGTCATAAATCTAAGTTAGTTACACATATGACTTTTTCTTGATTATTTTATTAGCTGTTAGGATTTACTTTGTGTATTATGCCTACCAACACATCAAACAAGAAATTGTACATCACTTAGAATTTATGGTGCATTATGTGTGAAAGCTTAACACTTAGAGTTTGTTTAGACTGTACTAATTTTCGTCACTTTGAACCTATGAATGTAAGACTTAACTCATTTTTTGATATTCTCTTTTTTTTTTTTTTGAAATTTTTTATGATTTTCTACTTTTTTTTTGTTTTTCATTTTTAAGATAAGCTAATAAACTAAACTACTATCTTACTATAAAAGTAAAGAAAATCTACTAAACCACTAACTTACTATAAAAGGAAAGAAAATCTACTAAGGTCAAGTTACTCTGGATTACGCATACCATTTAGTTGAACTAACAACTCAAAGCGTGACTTATCAAAAGCTTTAGTGAATAAATCTGCATTATTATCTTCCGTTGCCACTTTTACCTGTTTTATTAAATTCTTTTAAGCACAATCACATATGAAATGATCTCTTATGTCTATGTGCTTTGTTTTACTGTGTTTAACTGGATTATTAGTTATAGCAATTGTAGACTAAATATCTATCTTAATGGGAGTATGAGTGTAAGCCAAACCATAATCCCGCAATTTTTGTTGTATCCACAAAACCTGTGAGCAGCAACTACCAGCAGTTACATATTCAGCCTCACATGTTGATACGGCTATTGAAGTTTGGTTCTTGCATTGCCAGGATACGAGCCTCCCTCTGAGGAACTGACAACCTCCAGTTGTTGGTTTGCGGTTCAAGCTGCATCCACCGTAACCAGAATCCGTGTATGCCTCCAATTCCAGATCTCCATAATCATGATACCAAAGTCCTAGCTTCGGTTTCGACTTCAGGTATCGTAGAATCCGCTTCAGGGCTTTCATATGCATTTCTTTCAGATTAGCTTGGAACCTAGCACAAATACACACAGCAAACATAATGTCAGGTCTAGAAGCAGTTAAATACATGAGTGACTCGATCATGGACAGATTTAGAGTCGGATCCACATCAGTTTCACTTCCTGTACCCGGTCCGAGATTGTGATTCACTTGAATCGGAGTACTAAAGTGAGCAGTTAGCTTTGTTCCTTCCATCCCGAAGCGCTCCAGAATGTTATAGACATACTTTGTTTGATGGATAAACATGCCTTCCTTCCTTTGTTCAACTTGCAAACCCAGAAAGAAGTTTAACTCTCCCATAGCACTCATCTCAAACTTTGACTGCATGACCTTTTCAAAGTCTTTGCACATCTGTTCGTTTGACGACCCGAAAATGATATCATCAACGTACACTTGTATCAAGATAAAGTCTTCTCCCTTTCTCTTCACGAACAATGTACTAGCAATTCTCCCTCTTTCAAACTCGTTGTCCAAAAGATGAGTTGGAAGCGTCTCATACCATGCCTTTGGTGCCTGATACAATCCATACAGAGCCTTGTCGAGTTGATATACTCTGTCGGGATACTTTGGATCCGTAAACCCAGGAGGTTGTTCTACGTACATCAGTTCCTTCACCTTTCTGTACAGGAATGCACTCTTTACATCAAGTTGATATACTTTCAACCCTTTGAAGGACACGAAGGCCAGAAACAGACGAATTGCCTCAAGCTTTGCCACTGGTACAAACACTTCGTTATAATCAATTCCCTCTTCTTGGTTGAATCCTTTCACCACCAGTCTTGCCTTGTTACGAGTAACTATACCCCGATCATCTCTTTTACACTTAAAGACCCATTTGGTCCCTATTGCAACTTCTCCTCGAGGTAACGACACTAACACCCACACTTCAAGTTTTCTGAATTGTGAAAGTTCTTCTTGCATGGCTTCAACCCAAGAGTTATCTTTCAGTTCCATTTGCACATTTTTTGGCTCTACTTGCGAGATGAAACATGAATAAAGACAAGTGTGATAGTCCTCGGAGTCGTTGATCATCAATAACAACACCGTGATATTATTCACACTAATCCTAGTTCTCACACCTGTATTAGGATTTGTCAGGATCTAAATGTAACTACCTAAGATTAACTAATTTGAATTGATCAGAGTATAAACCAATAATCTTGTATTGAATCAAAGTCCAATTAAGAAGTTTGCGGAATAACACTTAATTGTTTTAAGAAAAGCTTTCAGAATCAATAACAAATAAATATAATTGAATAAACAAAAATTGCTTGTATTGCTGAATTCAATGATTACAGTCACCTCTAATCTGTTTTATTAGACGAAGAACACAAATTGTTCTTAGGGTTTTACAACCTTAGAGGCTTATGAAAACTTAAACAAAAAGCAATTACAAACTTGAACGTGCAGAAACTTGATACAATAGAAAAACCTATTCTATGTATTTATAATGCTTTCTGATTTGTTTCCTTGAAGGACTCTGACTTCTCTGATAGTAGATATGCTGGAATCTTCGTGTAAATATCTCTTCTTGAATATCAGCAGTTTCTGTTTATGAAACTGTTGAGCAGCTTGAATTACTTAGCAGTTTGAACATAGCAGCTTGAATGAATTTACTCTGGCAGCTTGAACTTTATACTAGCAGCTCGAACTTCTTCAACTAACAGCATGAACTTTGTACTTACACAGAAAATCTACTAACAGTTTGAGAAATCTAACTAACAGCTTGAACTACTTAGAATATTTCCCAACAATCTCCCCCTAACTTAAATTCTTTACATAAGACTTTAAGTTCTATACAAATAGGGAAATAAAACCAAGCAAAACTGTTATTTACAAACCAGGGTTTTCCAAAAACTTACAACTGTGCAAGTTTCTGATTGACTGCCTTCAAAAATTCTTTCTTCATATCTTCTCTATCACAATATATTTTTACTGATCTCATCTGAAGTAACAAAGCCTTTGGAAGATCATAAAATTCAAAATTGAAGTACATACCGGATCCATTTGCAAATTTGAGTATGTAAGTCTTTGATTTGACAAACAGATCAACTTGTGCAATCTTCATCTCCTTGGCATCTTCTATATCTTTCCTTATTGACTCAGGATTAAAAATGCTCTTCAGATCTTTGATAGCTTGCTCTACTTGTGGAAGAGAGGATCTAACTTGGGTTACAAACCCAACATGATGCATTCTTGTGAGCTCATCTCTGGTCATCCCTTGGACTATATGCATTAAGCTCTTATACTCTTCCTCAGGACCAGATTCCCTTCTTACTACAAACTGATATCTTAACTCAATGTTGTCCATTGGCTTAGCATACCAGTAATTAATAAGGGGTTTTGTGAAGTCATGTTGGTCTAAGGACTTCTCAATATTCATCACCTTCTGTAATTGATGCTCAAACAGTATCCTTTTTACTTTATCAAGCTTTGCCTGTGAAATTGTATCTGATTCTGGATTAGAAGCAGCAGCTTGAACAGAAGGAGCAGGATCACTCACACCAGCTTGAACATTACTTATATCAGCTTGAACTGGTTCTTGTTGACTTTAGACTTCTTGGGAGACTTTGGCTGCCTTACGTTTTTCCATCTCTTTGTCATGGATATCTTGCAGCCTCTCTGTACTCATGGACTGTGCCATCTTCTTTGGAATACCAGCTGAAAAGGCAAAATTGATTAAGAACCTTCTATGCTCAGCCTTTGAATGCCCTCTTGGCATTTTCCTCTTCCTTTCATTTTGCTTGACCACAAACCCTCTTAGGTAATCACCTAAGGTTTCATCATCTTGCATTGGGACCTAGGTTTGCTGGTCTAAAGCCTGATCTTGTTCTTCTGCTATCTTTCTGGCAATTTCAGCATCATAGGCAATCTGGGCTTCTCTAGAAGAAAATTTGTGCTTTGGAGACTCAATGAGAATACCTTTGCCCTTATCCTTGGTTGCAGAAGATGTACCTTGAACTTTACTGATGGGAGCCTGAGATCCTTCTCTGATAACAACTCCAGTTGTTCTTGTAAGAGCAGCTTGAGTTTCTAGGCTAACAGCTTGAGCAGCTGTTGGGACTGCTAGCCTAGAATCTTGGACTGTTGGAGTAGGAGCTGATGGAGCTGCTTGGACTGATGGAGGGATCTCCTGATTCTCCCCCTTTTTGTAAGCATTGGTTTGGTCAGGAGGACCTACAACCTTTGCCAATTGGGTTCGAATCAGTTGCTCTAATTTAATGATCTTATTGCCACAGAGGGTGAACCCTCTATGGAGATAATCCATTCTTTGGTTTTGAGCAGCTTCTGTCTGTCTGAGTGCAATGATTTGTGCCCCCTGTGCAGCAATAATGGACTAATAATATTCTAACATTGCTACAACAGGTTGCAGCTGAGGATCCGTCAATAGCATAAGTTGCAGACTAGCCTCAAGATCAACAAACGAATGTGGTGCTTGTGATCTATCACTGGCAGGAATACCAGAAGTAGAAACCTCTGGGCCCCTCTGTTCTTGGTAGTGGGGACTTCCAGATGGTGCTTGTACACCTTCTGTTGCCATGGGTGTGGTCTTATTGATGATGACCCTGTCCTGTGCCTCTTGTGCAGATGCAGCAGTAGTGTCAGCCACAGATGCCATATGGACAATCTCTGTTGAGATGTCCACCTCCAGATTGAGGTTGGGAGTGTCTGTAGGTCCCGAAAGGTTTCCCAAGTATATAGCCTTATGCTGTAGAGGGGGGGGGGGGTGAATACAGCTATTTAAAAACTACACACTCTTTTCTCAATGTTTGTATGTATTATCAACAGAAGTTAATTACAAACAGACTTAAATGCGGAAAGGTTCAAGCTGAGATGACAGATACAGAAGTATGTTAACTCATTTAAGACAGACTTAAACTAGTTACAATGAATACATTCACTAAGAATTACTCACTATGTTTACAAGACTCAAGGAAACAGCTTGAATAAGAACCGCTTAGACACCAAGCACTGTTTTATTCAAGCAGACTTGCATGCATGAAAGACACACTTGAATGCACGTTCACTCTTGGCTTCAGCACTTAGATTTTTTTTGGCTTACCCTTTCAATCCTTGGAAATTTCCTTTTATACTCTCTCAGAGGATCTAAGAGAAGCTTCTTCATTGGACGAAAGGAAAAAGGGAAAGTCTTGTTGAAAAGACAACATAAACTTTTCTGCACATTCTGAAAAGCAGACTTATCTTCATGTGTGCAGAACTTTTGTCTTTTCTTTTTGTCTACTATTGCATTAGCTTTAACTAAATAAGGAATGTCAACTTTGCTTCTTTCTTCCTTTGTTAAGGCCTATTTTGATATAAGAAAAGGTCTGTCACCCTTTTTTAAATATCCTTTTGTCTTCATGTGACAGAACAGCGTGGGCAGGTTGAGCAGTTCTGTTTTCCACTTTGTCTTCGACTTTGTAAACTGATCTTTTAGCCAAAAACAATACATGAGGACTTGGAAACATATTCCATAGAGTGTTCAGCCTGTTCACAAAGAACAGGTTTCGTTCACAAAGAACTAAACACTTGTAAACTGCCCAAGTTGCTCGCCAGTGTAGAGCAGCGTAGACAGTTTATGTCCAGCCTGTTCAGCAGACTGAACAGCTTGGACAAACTGTCTTTGTTGCAACACATGCAACATATAGAATAGCTTTGGACTGATATTGCAAATCATTTTCAAGTTTCAATAAGACATATAACAGGCCTTAAATTCAACCTTCAAATGCATCAACAGGTTTGATTAAGAATCTCCCCCTCAGATGCAGAACAGGTTTGACTGAGGCCTTTTTGTGCCTAACAATCTCCCCCTATTTGCAATAACCAGTCTAAGCTGGCCTTATCAAAAATCACTATATATTTTTACAATACATTTGCTGAATAAAATTACAACATCAAAGTAAAGTAAAAGATCAGTTTAAATATACACTGATTCTTGATTACATAAAACAACACATGTTTTTACAAAAGTACAACTGATATACTGATGTATATTACAACTGATGTAAAAGAAAATTTACAACTTATGTAAATAAAGTACAACTAATGTACAGCATGTTTTGGACTGTTGGTGTTGGGAGCAGATAATGGTAACCCTGTCCAACTGATGGACAACTTCCATTCTTCACCTACCCAGATGGTAGATGGGCTTTGCTATAGTGGAGGGGGACCTTCAAACATCTTTTCAAGTTGCTCCCTTGTATCCTCAAGTTCTTCAATTTCACTTCTGATGATCATAAACTTGGAATCTTCAAGTTCACCTCTCTCATAAAAGCCTCTGAGCTGATCCCAGACGGCTGCTCTCCACCTGCTTGACTGCCTAAATGAAGTTGCAAGTCTGAAGGCTACAAGCTGTCTTAGATCCACCTTGTATAGATCTGATGCTCTCTGAAAGCATTTCTTCTGAGTTAAGGGATCTACAAAATATGCCCCAAGCTCAGGCACTTCAATAATCTTGCCATCTTCAAACTCTGCTCCACTAGGCAGGCTGTGGTCAACTCCCTTCATCTCAATAGCATAGTCACCCTGTTCAATTAAGATAAGGAGTTCTTCAAGCTCAGTGTCTTTCCTTGTCCTCCTGGCCTTTATTTTGGGTTGTGTCACATAGACACCCTCACTGACTTCTTTTGAGATCAGGCCAAGATTCTTCACTCTCTCCGTCAACTTTTTGACATATGCCCTGATTGTCTTTGTCATTTCTGACTTAGATTCACTCAGAGCAACTGCCAACTCAATCCATTCCCTGTACCCCATCTGTGCAACATCAGTGTAGTCATACGTTTCTAGTTCAGGGCCAGTTGCACCCATTCTGGTTATTTTCAACTTCCACTGACTGCCTATTCTTGATATGGGAACATCTTTGACAATTGCTTCCTTGGCCAGCCTTCTATCAGCAACATCTTGAAATTTTCTTCTGGCCAAGTTGCCAATGTGGAACTGAGCTCTTGAAGAGGGTACTTGTGTTTTGGTCACAGAGACCTGAGCACCCTTTTCTTTTTCTCCTTCCTTCTCTCCTCCTGATCCATTAGCAGCTTCCATTAACTTCTTTTGCACTTCTAGAGAGGACATTTTAACTTTCCTTGCCTCTTGAAGTGCAAAAGACTTAGCAGCTTTGGCAGATTCTTCTTCTTTCCTTAGAGCTTCCAGGGCTTGAAGTTGTTCTTCTCTGAACACAAAGTATTTGTGCATGGGAAGACCCATTTCTTTAGCCTGGCTTTGTGAAATTTAATTTCTGCTGCTTTCTGCTGTTAGGGATCAACTGCTACTGTTTCTTTTCCTTTAGCTGCTGTAGTGATAGCAGCTTCAGGACTTTCCTCCTCTTCTTCTTCTTCTTCTTCTTGTAGAATTAGATGCCTCCTTCTGCTGCTTGGCCTGTCCTCAGGGATGAATTCCTCCCCCTTAGACTGAGTAGGGATTGGAGATTCATCCTGAGTAGGCTGAGCAGCCTGGGAGGCACCTTCCATTGTACCTGTATCATATGCTCCTGCTGGTTGACCAGTGAGTATTGCAGGCACTGATTTTTCCTTAGGAGAAGAGGTCTTCTCCCCCTTAGACTTAGTCTTCGAGGCAGATGACTTCTTCCCCTTTGAAGGAGATGTACCAGCACCTTCAATACCTGGTCTGCCTGAAGACACGAAGTCAGCAGGCTTGCCAGCAGTTTTGGCAGCAGGCTTGGGGCCAACAAGGCTATTCACTAAGAAGGCCAGGTTGTCCTTCAACTCTGCAAGCTGGGAAAGACAGGTCTGAAGAGAAGAGGCATGTGTGTCAGCAAGAGAAGTCAGTTTGACAATGTTGTCCCTATCAGAAGCTGTGAACAGCAGGCTTTGAAGCTGTGCAAGATGGAGTTCAAGGGAATCTTGCACATCAGCAAGGTCGGATGACACAGAATTTGGTAGGGAGCCAATGACAGTGTTCAAGCTGGCCAAGGTGGCAGGAAGAGTAGAATTGCAAGAAGTGAGAGAGATGACAGCTGTTGAGATATAGCTGCCATTGAGGACATAGAGTCTTGTTGGAGTGAGAGAATAGAGGAATGGGAAGTAGAGACACTTTGCAGCTGTGCAGTGAGTGCAAGCAGCTGTGGAGAGTTGTCAGGTTGTGAAGTGGCTGGGAAGGAATCTTTGAACAGATCAAAGAATCCTTTAAGCTATGCAGACACAGAGTCTGAAATGAGAGAAGGTAGAGAGGACATGGAAGATTCTAAAAAACTAACTTTGTTGGTCAGCAGTGTAAGCTGATCCTTCAAAGGCAGGTCTTTAGGAGAGGGAGGTGTATGGGTGGACTGTTTAGATTGTGTTGAGGGAGAGGAAGAGGATGAGGCTGGTGTATGAGGATGTGATGGAGAGGGAAGAGGAACAGTTGAAAGAAGCTCCATAGCCTGAGCAAAAGTAATGTAGCCCAGCTTGGAGGGGTCAAAGGGACCTTCAGCAGTGGCAGTAGCTGCATCATCAGGAGAAGGGGTTGATGTTGGGGGCCTTTCAGATGCTGCTTGTGTTGCCACACCTTCATTATGTCCAGTGGGTGTTCCCTCTGCAGTGCCTTGGTGTAAAAGCACCTCATCATGGGGAGATGGGATATGCATTTCAACATCAGCAGTGGTGAAACCTGCTGATGGAGTTTGCATAGAAGGGGCAGCCTCACCCAAGGGATGGTATGTTCCCTGAGGTTCATCATCTTGGGTTGTTGGTCCCTCATCAGCTGTTTGGTGTAGAACAGCTGTATCATAGGGAGCAGAAATTTGAGGCTGAGCTGCTGATTGGTCTATACCAGCAGTGTGGACACCTCGTGCAGACTCAGGGTGTAAAGACGTTTGATGTGGGGACAGTGTGGACTCAGTATGGAGTGGAGAGGGCTCCTGTCTTTCAATATTCTCAGCCTGTTGGGAGGCTGGAATAGTTGAGGTGGCTATCTCCTTTTGTACAACTGGCTCCTGTTGGGAGGAACCAGAGGGTCTAGGCTGACTCTGGGTGGACTCAGGTGGGAGTGAAGCAGGCTCCATTTGTGCTGAACCTTCTCCCAAAATAGGAGAGGCAGCAGGGGTAGCTTCTCTTACAACTGAACCCTGTTGTGAGGGAACAGAGGAGCTGGTTGTTGGGGCTGATTTCCTTTTGGCTAGAAATTTGCGTTGGTATTGGATGGATGAAGTGGGTGATTGTGGAGAGGTGATAGGTTCTGTTTGGACAGGGTGTGAGACTAGGTCAGAAACAGGTGGGTTGGCCTGTTCCCTGGTCTCAGGTGCCATAGAGGCACCAGCCACAAAGGCTTCAGGTTCAACAGATGAACCAGGGTGAGGAGCCTACTCCCCCTCAGCCACAGAGGCCAAGGAAGCAGACTCAGACTGAGTTGTTTTGGCCTTTTTGTGGACAGGCCCAGCTTTAGTGGTTGCCAGGGTCCTTTTGACAAGCTTGGCCCTGGCTTTGGATTTTCCCTTGGGAGCAGGTTCAGGATCCACCCTCACATCAGAGGGTCCTTCCATCAATCCTAACCGCTTCCTCATTGGTGTTGACAGAGGAGGCTCATTGGGTAGAACAGGAGTATAAAACACTCTATTCCCTATTACAGGGAATGCAGCAGTCTTAAATAAAGGCTGAGAGGAATATAATAGCTCACCACAATGATGTTTGAAGATGAGGCTCAAAAACCTTGGATACCGAACAGCAGCTGGATAGTTTTCTTGCTGTACCAGGTTCCTCAAATTCAGAAAAATCCATTTGGCCATGTCGATTGTTGTCCCATCCACCAGCTGTAGAACAATGGGGACTTCATCACGGCTTAGTTGGTCGAATGAACCAACTTTACTTCCGAAGCACATCACCACCGAGGCAAATAGAAAACTGTAGGTCGGAGACAGGTCCTTCCTAAACAATGTTGCTCCGATTTTGGGTTCTGCTACACCACAGAAACGTAGCAGTTTTGCCCATTTGATCATCTTCAGGTTGAGGCATGTCATAGTGGTCAGCAGTTGGTAGATGAAGAACCTCCCTGAGAAGATCAGTCGTTATCTTAATGGTCTGAGTCCCATTGAGAATAGTGTCCTTAATGACTTTGGTGTTGGGGTTGTAGGCACAAGTGTACCAAAACTCGTACACCATCTCCTAGTACACGACACCAGGAGTGGCAGTCGTAGCATAGTTCAACGGATGAACTTTGAGAAATTCCACCATCTGTTCATAACCCTTCCCAACATAGTTTTTGGGAATAGTGAGGTTAGCAACGTAGTTAGTGGGTTTGATGGTCAGCATTGTGGTAACTGATGAGTGTTTAACTACATCATCACCAACAAACACTGGAAGAAAGGGATTGTTTCTTTGAGCCATTTGTGAAGGATTGGGGTTTTGAGAAGAAGAAAAACACTTAGTCGATTTAGGGTTCTTAAGGATTTCTGGAAATAGTAAGAAAGACGAAGATGAAACAGTAGGGGGTATTTATAGGATTTGAATGTGAGTGGGTATGAGAGAGAAACATTTGGGCGGTTGATTTGAAAAAGTCGATAACGGAAAACGGAACGGTTGTCCATGTCAGACCGTTTGTCAGACCACTTGAGCCCTTTTTAATCACTAACACACGTAACCCACATTATCCGCAGTAATTAAGTTAAATAAAAACAAAAATTAAGTAACTTAATTGTGAAGAAAGGTAGTCAAAACTGTTGGTCAAACCTGTGATGAGTAGGATCATCACAAGCTGTTCATTCTTCAAGCTGTTCACTCTTCACATTGTGCTTTCAACTTGTGTTCTAATGTAAGATCAGGTTGTGTTCATTAGTTGAACATGATACAAGACAATGTCTTGTAAATCAGTGTGAAGTAGTGAGCAGGGTGGAGAATAGACCATCAGAGCAGGTTGGACGAGTAAACTGTTATTGTTCAGCCTGTTATATGTTCAAGCTGTTCAAGGATTTCAGAAAAATGGCTAAGTACAGAATATGCATAACCTGTTCTGTCTAAGCTGTTCTGAGAAACTTGAGCAGTGTGAGACATACAAAGTTTTAGACCTTTGAGGACACTTAGTCACTTTTGTTTAACATGCCTAGCATGCTGACAAGGTAATTAAACCTGGTTTCATCAAGAGGTTTGCTGAAAATGTCTGCAAGCTGTTCATTTGTGGAAATAAAACTTACCTCCACATTACCTTTCTGAATGTGATCCCTGATGAAGTGATGTCTGACTTCAATATACTTTGTTCTTGAATGAAATACTGTATTGTTGGAAATGGCTATGGCACTTGTGTTGTCACACAGAATAGGAGTTTTCCTATACACAAGCCCATAGTTTTCAAGCTGATGCTGCATCCACAGAATCTGCCCACAGCAGCTTCCAGCAGCAATGTACTCAGCTTCAGCAGTAGAAGTAGACACTGAGTTCTGCTTCTTGCTACACCAACTGATCAACTTACCACCAAGAAGTTGACATCCACCTGTTGTGCTTTTCCTATCTAGCCTGCAGCCTGCAAAATCAGAATCTGAATAAGCTGTTAGTTCAAGGCTTGAGTCTTTGGGATACCAAAGACGCAAACCTGATGTGCCCTTCAGGTATCTGAAGATTCTTTTAACAGCATCTAGATGAGATTCCTTTGAGTCAGCTTGGAACCTAGCACACAAACAGGTGGCAAACATAATATCAGGTCTACTAGTAGTTAAATATAGCAAACTCCCAATCATACCTCTATAAGCTGATACTGAAACAGCTTTGCCACTGACGTCAGCATCCAATTTTACATTGGTTGCAATTGGGGTTTTTAATAGGAGAAGTTTGATCAAATTTAAACTTTTTCAAGAGATCTAAAGTATACTTTCTTTGATTTATAAAAATTCCTGTTGAGGTTTGTTTAACCTGTAATCCTAGAAAGAAAGTAAGTTCTACCATCATACTCATTTCATATTTGGATTTCATGAGTAATGAAAAATTCTTACATAGCCGCTCATTGGTAGAACCAAATATTATGTCATCCACATAGATTTGAACAAGCATAATATCAGACTTCACCTTCTTTATGAACAGTGTGGTATCCACTTTACCTCTAGAATACCCATTGCTCATAAGGAATTCAGTAAGAGTGTCATACCAGGCTCTAGGGGCTTGTTTGAGACCATAGAGAGCTTTGTCCAACTTATAGACAAAACCTGGATGTTGTTCATTTTCAAAACCTGGAGGCTGCTTGACATAAACTTCTTCTTGCAGCTTCCCATTCAAAAATGCACTCTTCACATCCATTTGAAATACCTTAATGATCTTATGAGCAGCGTAGGCTAGGTACAAACGAATTGCTTCCAGCCTGGCCACAAGAGCAAATCTCTCATCATAGTCAATTCCTTCCTCCTGTCTGTAACCCTGAGCAACCAGTCTTGCCTTATTTCTAATGACATGACCTTGCTCATCCATCTTATTCTTGAAAACCCATTTAGTGCCAATTATAGTTTTGTCTTTAGGAGCAGGGACCAGCTCCCATACCTTGTTTCTCTCAAACTGATTGAGTTCTTCTTGCATGGCAGTGATCCAGTTGGCATCTTTTAGTGCTTCATCCACCTTCTTTGGCTCCATTAGTGAAGCAAAACTGGAGAACATGCAGAAGTTCCCTAAGCTGTTCCACCTTGTTTGTACCCCTTTGTTGATGTCACCAATTATTTGATCACTGGGGAGACATCTGATCCACTTAGGATCATTCTTCAATGAGGATTCTCCTGAGTTATCAGCAGTTTCAGCAGGTCCTGTTGAACAGCTCTCAAGATTTTCAGACACATTGTTGTCTTGAGCCTGTTCACTTTTTGAACATGACTGACCACTGTTGAACATATCAACAGAAGAACCAGGAAAATCAGCATTGATAGGTTCAGGACATGCAGTTGTAATTAAGTCAGTACACTTATTCACACAGGGTATATTGACATAATCATCATCATGCCCATCATGGTTAACAGGTTCCACACTGGATGTAGTGGAAGCTTTTGAGTCCTCTTCACTATTTGAATGCATGAGATCATCAAAGTTTAATTCTCCTGAAACTGATTCAGGAACAACTTTGGTGGAGGCATTCTTGGACTCTTCAAAGGTGACATTGATAGATTCATCTATCACCTTTCTTTTGTTGTTGTATACTCTGTAGGCTTTGGAGATAGCAGAGTAGCCAACAAACACACCTTCATCAGCTTTTGGTTCAAACTTTGCCAGTTGGTCCCTTTGATACAGAATGAAGCAGGGACACCCAAACACATGAAAGTAACTAACATTTGGCTTCCTCCCTTTGAGCAGCTCATAGGGAGTCTTGTTGAACCTTTTCACCACTAAGGATCTGTTTTGGGTGAAGCAGGCAGTGTTAACAGCTTCAGCCCAGAATGATGAAGGTAAACCAGATGCACACAACATGGTTCTAGCAGCTTCAATGAGAGTTCGGTTTCTCCTTTCAGCAACTCCATTTTGTTGTGGAGTTCCTACAGCTGAAAAGTTTTGAGTAATTCCTTTCTCTTCACAGAAGTCTTCAAGAGTACTATTCCTGAATTCAGTACCATGATCACTTCTAAGCTGCTTCACTTGGGCAGAGTTCAACATTTCCATCTTTTTCACAAAACCAATAATTTCTCTAGCAGCCTCTCCTTTGCTCTTCATGAAGATAACCCATGTGTACCTGGAGAACTCAACGACCATTACTAGAGTATATCTTCTTCCTCCTAGACTTGGGACATTGATAGGTCCAAACAAGTCCATGTGGATTAAGAAGAGAGGAGTATCAATAGAAAAATTATGTTTGGATTTAAAAGATGATTTTCTCTCCTTGCCTTTCTCACAAGCTGTGCAGAGTCTATCCTTAGCAAAAGTCATAGAAGGCAAAACTGTCACTAACTCTTTCTTACAGAGTTTGTTAATGTTCTTGAAGTTCAAATGTGACAGCCTTCTGTGCCATAGCCAATTTAGATCTGCATTTGTCTTTGTGAGAAAACAGGTTTCAGTTGTGGGATCAGCAGATTGCATGTCCACAACATATACACCTTTCTTTCGTTGAGCACACAACACAACTTTGCCTTTGGGATCCAATATGTAACCCAAGTGCTCATCAAAGTTAACCTTGTAGCCAGCATCACACAGTTGACTTATGCTAACAAGGTTATGTTTCAGCCCAACCACATAGGCTACTCTTTTGAACACTGCAGCACCAGCTTTAAGAGTTCCATATCCCTCAGTGGATCCATGTACATTGTCACCAAATGTGACTTTTGGCCCTTTTTCAGGCCTGAGATCACTCAGCAGGTCCTTACAACCTGTCATGTGCCCTGAGCAGCCACTGTCCAAGTACCAAACCTGGGATGGTTGTTTTTCCTGCAGAGTGACAAGAAGAATATTAGTCATTGTTAGGAGAACTCATCACAGAGATGAGTTCTCCTACTTCATCAACATTTGTTGATGGACTTGTGATATCAACACTAATATTGCCTATTTGAATGGTATCAGTTTGGATACCACTCTCGTTGACTGAGATGTTTCCAACACTGTTTATGTTAGCTGTGAAGGAACCATCAGAGTCAGCTCTCATGTCCTCAGTTTCAGGACAGTCTTTGGCCAGATGTGTCTTCATTCCACATTTATAGCATTATCTCCTCTTAGCATTTTTGGAAGAAGACCTTTCAGAGACACATTATGAGTTATTTCTGTTGATTATATCAGCAGGTATAGCAAACTTATTACTATTTGATGAATCAACAGGTTGAGTGGAAGGTTCAATAGCAACAGCTTTGCCTGTCTCTTCTTTCCTCTTTTTAAGAGGACAGATGTCAAAGATAGGAAGCTTAATTGGCTTTTGAACTTCCACAGGTTTAGGAAACTTATTCCTAAATCTCTCAGGCTGAGCAATGGCTTTGCCTTTATCCTTCCTAAGATGTGATTGATGCTGCCTATCAACATTATCATTATTTCTGGTTTTGAAAAACTTATTCTCATATAGAACAAGTTTACTATGATTAGAAAACTTATTTGAAATCACAGCATGTGTGCCTTCAACATGAGACTTACCCTTGTTAAATGCAGACTGCTTACCTTTTGAAAACTTATTTTCAAAATGTTCAGCATTAAAAGGATTAGTGTGCCTTTTACCATCAGCTTTAGATCCAAAGCCTGTTTTGTCAACAGGTTTGGTGTCCACAGCTGCAGTTTGGGCATGCTTTCCTTTCTTTTGCTTGTGTGAATCAGTAGAGCACTTAGCAGGCTGATTTGATGGAGAATTCATTTCATCAGTAGCTTTTGAGCTAGGTTCACACGAGCTGTCAGTGTTTTGAGGCCTGACAAACTTGTTTGTTGAGATTAATTTGCCATTCACTTTTTGAATGAAAGTGTTTGGAAGCTCACCAAGAGTGGACAAGTCTTCTTTCAGATTATTAACCTCAACAATGGAGGCTGCTGTGTCAAGATCCCGTCCAAGATAGGCTTGGATTTGTGCAGGGATTTGTTGGCACCAAGAGTCAACTATCTTTTGAAGTTTAGCGTGTTTTATGTCTGTTTCTCTCTTTTCTTCCACTAAAATAGAGTTGATGTGTTTTAATTCATCAAGTTCAGCTTCCAACTTATGGAAACTGTCCAGTTTACTGGATTTTGTTTCAAGATCAGTTTTAAGCTTAGAGATTGCAGATAATAAAACTGTATGCTTCTCAACAGCAGCTTTCAGATCAACAAGCATATATTCAAACATTTTAACTTTTTCTTCAGAACTGTAATCCATAAAATTTTGTACCTTATACATCATTGTAGGGTTCCAGTTCTCCAAGCTGCTAAAAGTTTCAGCTTCAGCCAGATCCTGTTTGAAGTTGCTTGTTGATGGGACATCAGTGTTGGCCATCAGACAGTGATTGTCTTCTTCATCAGATGATGAATCAGACTCCTCCCAGTCACAAGTCTCTGCCATGAGTCCCTTTTGCCGGTTGGAAACTACTGAGTTTTCCAACTTCCTCAGCTTAGCCATGGCCATAAGGTACTTAACCCTATAGCCATCATCCCTGTTTGTCTTGTGTGGTTTGGATGACTGACCAACAGCTTTTGACACACAGTCAGCAGCTATGTGGCCAGGTTTGCCACATTTGAAGCACTCAGCTTTGGTCTTATCAAATGCCTTCTTTTTAACAGCATTTGAGCTTCCCTGCAGCATGTTTCTTCCAAACCTTTTCTTGTTGAACCTTTTGACAAGCATGGCTATCATTTTCTCATCATCCAGTTCAGCAAGATCTGCATTGTCTTCCTCATCAGACATTTCCTCCTTATCATCAGCCTGTTGATCAGGTTGAGTGAACACATCACTCACTTGACTTACAGGTTGTCTCACACTGGCCACAAAGGCTGCACCTTTCTTATATATTTCCAAGGCATTTCTCTTCTGTTGCCTTGACTGCTCATCATTCAGTAAGGATCCATACATGTTAACAAGATCCATACTTCTGATGGTACCTGAATTCCTTAAGAATGTAGAAAAGTAATTCCATTCTTCAGGCAGGATGTCTAAGAATTTGTTTACCAAAGTCAGGCTGCCCTTGGTGATCCCAACAGCTTTGAGATCATTTACAAAAGCAGTAAACCTGGTGTAGGTTTCAGTGAGAGTCTCCTTTGGTTTTGCAAAGAAGAGTTCATACTGTCTAACAAGATTATTAATCCTGTTGTCTAGTGTGATTGTGGGTCCATCATAGACGGTACACAAAAGTATCCCACATCTCCTTTGCAGTCTTCATCTTCTCAACCAGTTTGAACACATCATCAGGCAGAGAGATGATCAGGTTTTTTCTGGCCTTTGCATCAAGAACCACCAGTCTTTTGTCTTCATCAGACCATTGAGCTTTTGCTTTCTCAAATGTTTTGATTTCAGGAGCAGCTCCTTCAACAGCAGGAGTTATGGTTGTAACAAAGGTTGGTACATAGGGACCCTCCATTACAATCTCTGGTAGTTGCACATCCAGATTCTCTAAGTAGAGCATCATTCTGCATTTCCAACCAGAGAAGTTCTGATGATTGAATTTTGGAGGTTTGCCCATTGAGCCATTGTCATAGTATGAGGAACTTGCAGCACTGTTGTCCATGAAAACTTTGGGAGAATGAGAGATCTAGAATGACACACACTCTAAACTGCTCTGATACCAGTTGTAGGTCCCGAAAGGTTTCCCAAGTATATAGCCTTAAGCTGTAGAGGGGGGGTGAATACAGCTATTTAAAAACTACACACTCTTTTCTCAATGTTTGTATGTATTATCAACAGAAGTTAATTACAAACAGACTTGAATGCGGAAAGGTTCAAGCTGAGATGACAGATACAACAGTATGTTAACTAATCTAAGACAGACTTAAACTAGTTACAATGAATACACTCACTAAGAATTACTCACTATGTTTACAAGACTCAAGGAAACAGCTTGAATAAGAACATCTTAGACACCAAGCACTGTCTTATTCAAGCAGACTTGCATGCATGAAAGACACACTTGAATGCACGTTCACTCTTGGCTTCAGCACTTAGCTTTTTTTTGGCTTACCCTTTCAATCCTTGGAAATTTCCTTTTATACTCTCTCAGAGGATCTAAGAGAAGCTTCTTCATTGGATGAAAAGAAAAAGGGAAAGTCTTGTTGAAAAGACAACATAAACTTTTCTACACATTCTGAAAAGCAGACTTGTCTTCATGTGTGCTGAACTTTTGTCTTTTCCTTTTGTCTACTGTTGCATTAGCTTCAACTAAATAAGGAATGTCAACTTTGCGTCTTTTTTCCTTTGTTAAGGCCTATTTTGATATAAGAAAAGGTCTGTCACCCTTTTTCAAATATCCTTTTGTCTTCATGTGACAGAACAGCGTGGGCAGGTTGAGCAGTTCTGTTTTCCACTTTGTCTTCGACTTTGTAAACTGATCTTTTAGCCAAAAACAATACATGAGGACTTGGAAACGTATTCCATAGAGTGTTCAGCCTGTTCACAAAGAACAGGTCCTGTTCACAAAGAACAGAACAATTGTAAACTGCCCAAGCTGCTCGCCAGTGTAGAGCAGCGTAGACAGTTTATGTCCAGCCTGTTCAGCAGACTGAACAGCTTGGACAAACTGTCTTTGTTGCAACACATGCAACATATAGAACAACTTTGGACTGATATTGCAAATCATTTTCAGGTTTCAATAAGGCATATAACAGGCCTTAAATTCAACCTTCAAATGCATCAACAGGTTTGATTAAGAATCTCCCCCTCAGATGCAGAACAGGTTTGACTGAGGCCTTTTTGTGCCTAACAGTGTCCTCAATGGGTGCCCTTTGATATTCTGTGCAGAAGTGTCCTCCTGCCCAGGGTTATTTGGCTCTTGTAAGAGGGCTGAGGAGGAAGGAGCTCATGAACCTCTTTTCCTTTTGTAAAATATGAGTGGGGATGTGGGCTTAACAATCAGAACAGAAGGCATTTGAGTATCATGAGGAGTGGGTTGGGGTCCTGGGGGTGAAGCAGTAATGTTAGGCTGAGCCTGCTCATGACCCTCTCCTCTGTTTCTTGGAATGATGTCCAACATTGCCGAAGGTAATGGGACATCAACAGTCAAAACATTGGCACTTGGTTTTAGAAGAAGTTTTATTGAAGGTAAAGAGTGCCTATGGGAAACATGAATCCTTTTATGTACATTGAAATTACTGCAAGTTCTTGCAATAATTTCAGCCAAAAATCTAGGATACATAAAAAATTTCCCATGTTTTAGGGCATGATGCCTTAGCATACCCTGAAAAATCATATTAGTAAAATTGAATTATCGGCCCGTTGATAAACACACTAAGGCAGTGGCTATATTTTATGAAAATTCTGACCAACCAGTTCTTTTTGGGCTTATACATTGCTGAATAATATGTACAAGATACTTCCATTTAGGGGCAAAATTTGATTTAAAGAAAGTATAAGATTCAGCAGGTCCCCTATATCCAATAGTATGAAGACCATTATGTAAGGCAGTAAGGGATAGGTCTGTTATACCTGAGGCATCTTGAAGATGCAAGTGTTGGCGTATGATATCCTCAGTGATAGAAACAGTGTGTCCATCAATTTTGGATGTCAAAGATGTGACTCCATTAACGGTTTTGAGGGTGGCATGTTTCCAGAACTGTTCAATATGAGACATGTAGATGGTGGGATTGATATTTAGGGCATGATGGATATGGGAACTTCGAAGGAAGTCCATCATGTTGTGGAATGGTTCAAGATCGTCGTGTTTGAGAGAGTAGGGTAGGCAGTTGTGTTCTTTGACAAACTCCATTGATTATCGATGAATTAGGGTTTCAGTGATGTGCGTGGGAATTCCTCAAAGAATCGATGAAGGGTTGTGGAAGATATTTTGCAACTGGTAGTTACAATAGAACGAAACTGGAACCTTTAAAGGTTTTGAAAATATCTAAACCGGCGCACACTCTTATGGAAATTACCAGATTACCCTGCACACTTTGACAGATCAAGTGAATCAACTAACAGTTTGAGAAAATGAACTAGCAGCTTGAGAAACTACTCAAGCTGTTAGTTGAAAATTAAGCAACTGCTAATGAAACAGTGACTCCCCCTTAATCAAGCATATGTATAAGAGAAAATAAAGAACAACAAATTAATTTTTATTAACCATGCCAATATTTGATACTAGGAAGGTGAATCTTCCTACATCAAATGGTTTTGTAAATAGATCAGCTAACTGATCATCAGTATGAATTTTGGTAACTTGGATTAATTTCTTCTCATTACAGTCCCTTATGAAATGAAATCTAATGTCTATATGCTTGGTTTTGGGAAATTTCACTGGATTTTGTACAATGCTAATTGCACTTGAGTTGTCAATATAAATGGGATTGGATAGGAAATTCATACCATAGTCTCTCAGTTGATTCGGAATCCACATCACTTGGGAGCAGCAACTTGCAGCTGCTACATATTCTGCTTTAGTAGATGAAGTGGAGACAGTTGTTTGCTTTTTGCACTGCCAAGAGACCAATCTTGCTCCCAAATATTGACATCCACCAGTTGTGGATTTTCTGTCAATGTTGCATCCTCCATAATCACTGTCAGAATAGGCTGTTAATTCAAGAGGAGAGTCTTTAGGATACCAGAGGCCCAAATGTGGTTGGCCTTTGAGATATCTAAAGATTCTCTTAACAGCAACCAGAAGGGAGTCCTTTGGACAACATTGAAACCTGGCACAAACACAAATAGCAAACATAATATCAGGTCTAGAATATGTTAGATACATAAGAGATCCTATAAGGGATCTGTATAGATGAATATCCACATCTATTCCATCTTTGTCCGTATGAAGCTGCTTGTGAGGATCCATTGGAGTGCTTGCAACTTTGGTATCTTTGTACCCAAACTTTTCCAGTATGTCTTTAACATACTTTGATTGACTTATGAAGAGTCCTGTGCGCTTCTGCTTGACCTGCTATCCTAGAAAGAAGGTGAGTTCTCCCATTGAACTCATTTGAAATTTTTTGTGCATCAAAGCCTCAAACTCTTGCATAGGCTTTCATTGGTTGACCCAAAGATAATATCATCAACGTATATCTGTACAAGTAGAATCTCAGATTTGATGGACTTTGTGAATAATGTTTTGTCGAGAGTACCTCTCTTGAATCCATTCTGTAGAAGGTATGATGACAAAGTGTCATACCATGCTCTAGGGGCTTGGTGGAGTCCATAGAGGGCCTTGTCTAGTTTGTGGACTCTGTCTGGATACTTGTAGTCCTCAAATCCAGGAGGTTGACATACATAGACCTCTTCTTCAATTGTGCCATACAGAAAAGCAGACTTCACATCCATTTGATACAGTTTGAACCCTTTGAAGCTTGCATAAGCTAGGAACAGTCTGATGGCTTCAATTCTTGCCACTGGAGCAAAGACATCATCATAGTCTATTCTTTCCTCTTGAGTGTACCCTTGTGCTACTAGTCTTGCTTTGTTCTTGATGACTATCCCTCTCTCATCCTTCTTGTTTCTGAACACCCATCTTGTACCAATGGCTCTCATTCCTTTAGGAAGATCAACAAGTGTCCATACATTCTGAATCTTGAATTGTAGTAGCTCTTCCTGCATTGCCTCAATCCAAGATGAATCTTTCAAGGCTTCTGATGCCTTTTTAGGTTCTAGCTGAGACAGGAAACAGGCATGTTCAATTGCAGCTAGACTAAATTCAGAAAATGTTGCTTCGGCAGCAGCAGTCTCCTTGTGAACCATTGTCCTTGTTTGCATAGGTGTGCGTGGATCACCCATTATTTGATTAAGAGGATGATACTTGTGAACCTTGAGTGTAGGCTCTGTATCTGTTTGGAAAGAGGTTCCAAGATTTGTATCATCTCCATCATGACCAGTTGATGGTTCGGCTTCTGGAACAGCTTGACTTGAATCTGGGACTGTTTCCCTTTGTGTTGGAGTTGTTCTCTCAGGACTTGGGATCTGCACTTCATTGTCTAGATTTGAATCATGTTGAGCATTCAGAACCCCTGGAGGGTCACAAGACAGAAGTGGTATAACTGTATACTCATCCCAATTATTTGAATCTGCAGCAGTTTGAAACTTTGGACCAACAGCTTGATCATTTGTGCTACCAGCATGAGAATTTGCGTTGACAGCTTCAATCCTGTTTTCATTAGATTCTGTAGTATACTCAACAAAGCTCAGAGAATTTGTTAGTGAATCTAAATCAAACAACCAATCAGGACCAATGCCTTTGACATTTGTAGTATTTTCATTAAATTCAACATTGGCACTATCTTCAATGGTTTTAGACACACTATTATATACTCTATAGGCTTTGCTTTGATTTGAGTATCCTACAAAGAAACCTTTTTCATCCTTACTTTCAAACTTCCCTAAGTGAGTCTTAGTGTGAAGAATGGTACATGGACAACCAAAAGATTTGAAAAAGGCTATTAAGGGTAGTCTATTATGGAATAACTCATATGGAGTTTTCCCTTGTGATTGAACAACCTGAACCCTATTTAGAACATAACAAGCTGTATTTACTGCTTCTGCCCAAAAGGTCATTGGCAGTTTTGAATCAGCTAGCATGGTTCTAGCAGCCTCAATTAATGTTCTGTTCTTTCTTTCAGCTACACCATTTTGCTGTGGTGTTCTTGGTGCACTATATTGCCTAGCAATACCTTTGGACTCACAAAAACTGATTAGGATATGGTTTTTAAACTCAGTTCCATTGTCTGATCTTATCACCTTAACTTTAGAGTTGGATTGGTTTTCTATCTTAAGAATAAATGACTTAAAGCTCAGCAGTTTCATCTTTAGACCTAAGAAAGTAAACCCAAGTAAATCTGGTGAAATCATCAACAATGACTAAACAGTAAGCCCTTTTATTCAAACTCAAAATTGATGTTGGACCAAATAGATCCATATGAATCAGATGAAGTGCAGATGAGATTGAATTTACTTCTTTGGCCTTATGAGAAGTTTTGTGTTGCTTGCCTTTAAGACATGCTACACAATGATCATCACATATGAACTCCTTTTGTGGTAAGCCTCTTACCAAGTTCTTTTTGACTAAAACATTCATGGATTGAAGTTCATGTGACACATTCTTCTGTGCCAAAGAGTAGACTCATTGGATGATGTTTTGGATATCAAACAGCTTAAAGTACTTGATTTGGATAAAAGTTCTGTGTCCAAGCAGTATACATTGTCCTTTCTTGGTGTTCTTAGTAAAACAAGATTTGTAGGAATTGTAAAATCTTTTGAAAGGACAATGCACTCAGAATCTGTAAACAGGACAATATTTTGTTTGTCACAGATCTGAGACACACTCAATAAGTTATACTTAAGTTGTTCAACATACAAAACATCATTGAAAATCATGTTGCTTGCATTAACAGTACCTTTACCTGTAACCTTACCTCCTTTGGAGTTTCCTCCAAATGCAACAAACCTTCCTTCAATGCCTTTGAAATTTGACAAGCACTCAGAATTGCCTGTCATGTGCCTAGAGCATCCACTGTCCAAATGCCATCTTGTTTTATGTGGTGACCTGTGGTTGCCCTGCACAAATAAAAGCTTAGTTAGTAGTGGAGTAAACCCAAACCAAGTTGGTTCTGGGTTGTCCTTGTGCATTAACATACTAAACACTGTCTTTGATTTCTTATACTTAGTGAGATCCACTGATGGATTTTGTGGAGAGTAATTAGTTATCACATGAGGTATCCAGGTATTTTGTCCATCCTTTTCAATAACAGTCTTAGATGATCCATTACCAGTCCCAATTTTGAGCCTAACAGTCGGAACTGAGTCTGTAGTGCTAACAGCTTGAGAATTTGCACTAGCAGTCTCAACTTTAGACTTGGCAGTTTCAACAGGTTCACCTGAGTTTTTACCATTAACACACCATATTTGTTTAAAATTTAATTTAGGTTTAGATAAAACTTGTTTTTGGTGTGTAGACTGTTTCTTATTTACTTTTGAGAACCTGTGATCAACTGTTTTCTTTGGGACTGATGCAGTAGGAAGTTTGGCCTTTGAATTATTTGAAATTTGAGAGTTTGTCTTTTTATGAATCATAGTCTGTATTGCAACAGATGGTTTATAAAAGCAATCCCTGGCCAAGTGATTTTTCCTGCCACAATGGAAGTATTTTTTGACTGTTTGGATTGGAGAACCAGTTTTATTGGACAATATTTGGTTCTTGTTCCTTTGATTTCCCCTTACCTGCTGTTGTTTGGGAAACTTTTAGACACCATGCTTTTGGCATGAGCAGATTGGAACATTTTTACCCTTTTTATTATTCTTTGATGAAGATGCAGTGTTACAGTTAGAAGGTACAGAAACCTGTGGAGCAGCATTGCATACACTCATCTTCTTTTTTCCTTTCTTATTGGGGATTTGGATTGTTATAGGTGCACTCATTGTTTTGTGTTCTTTCTCAACTTCTGTGCACGCACAGTCTCTATTTTGTATCAGATCTTCTTTGGATTCAGGACTGTTTTCAAGGATTGGATCTACAGTGGTCATACACTCATCTAATGGTTCATTACCAAGCCTATCAGCAACTTCACTCATTGGATGAATGTATTTGTTGTTGTATGGAGGTGGAGTGGCTCTGTAGCTTATACCTTCTTTAGGATTTAGCTGAGATTTTACCCTATCTTTAAATTGGACTTCCATTAGGTGTTCCAGCTTTTGATTTGCCAATTTGAAGTTTCCTAGATCTATATTGACAGATTCTAGTTTCTTATTAGCCTCTAACACCTTTTGTTCAGTCTCTTCTAGTTTTTTATTTAGAGATTCTATTTTCTTATTCAGCTCCTTTTTCTCCCACTCATGATATGTTCTATCATGTCCCATTTGAATCTCATTATCCTTATAGTCATTGATCTGTTTTTGAAGATCTTCTATGACCTGCATGTATTCATATCTCCTTTCTTCCATCTTAGCTAGAGTTTTACACATGCTCTCATTATGATCTTTGTACTTTTTAACCATATTTTTGCATGTTTGAGAGTAGAGTTTAGAATTTACCTCAGATGGTAGTTCAGTGGAGGTGACATTTGATGTTTCTGCCATTAGAGCTTGATTTTGAAACTCTTCCTCTGTCTGATCACTCCAGTCAAACACATTGTCTTCTTGAGACAAGTGCTTGTGATGATGAAGCATGATTAGTCTACTGAGGTCTTGATGGCTGTTGACCTTGAGATCTGCATTCTCTGGCAAAGTGGCCAAGCTTGTCACAATTTAAAACACTCAACTTTTGACTTATCAAAAGCTGGTTTGCCTTCTGCTCTGGGTTGAAAGTTGGTTCTGCCAGTTCTTTTCAGAAACGTTTTGGCCCTCATGGTCAGCATTGCATGTTGCCATTTCAGATCCATCTCTTCTAGGTCATCTGGATGAATTTGTTCTAGATCTTCAGCATTTAGAGCAAACAGTCCATCATTGGCAACAAAAGCTTCATAGTGAGCTTCAGTGGAGTTTCCATCACCACCTGAAAAGGAATCACTGCAATTAGATTTTTCAGATGACAGTAGAGCAGTATTGTGATTATAAGAAAAAGATTTCTTTTTAGTGTCAATCTCAGTTTCAAACACTCCCAGACTGTTGTACAGATCATCCATCTCTATTTCATCAAGAGTGTCTTTTATTCTCCATCAAGCAGCATAGACTGTCCACTCTTCACCAAGAGATCTAAGGAACTTTCTGTTAACTTCATCTTGATCCAGGCTGACTTTTGCACTCTCCAATTCACTTATCAGTTTGTTGAACCAGTCAAATATTTGAGTAAGGTTTTCATTCTTGCCACCAGAAAAGTTCTCATACTGCTGTTTCAAAAGATCCTTTTGATTTCTCTTGGTACTGGCATTCCCAGCAAATCTTTTCTCTAAAGCAATCCAAAGAGAATGAGCAGTATAAAACTTTTCAAACTGATTTTTATAAGCATTAGGAATGGCTATTTGTAGAAGTGTAAGAGCTTTCACTTCATTCATTCTAGCCTTTCTTTCAAGTTCAGTTTTTGGAGGAGCTTGATGGGTTTGCCCTCAGCATCAAGTTCAGGATCAACTGCAGGAGGAAATTCAATAGCTTCCCATATGGCATAATCAATGAATTGAATATGCTGTTGAATCCTGAGTTTCCACATCTCAAACTCAGTGGGCTTGAGCATAGGCACTTTGAGTCCTTGCCCAGATCCACTACTGCTATTATCAAATTCCATTGCAGAAAATAAAAAAAATGTTAAAAGAAAGCTTTTGACTTTGATAACAAAGAACGACCTGTGGCTCTGATACCACTTGTCAGGATCTAAATGTGACTACCAAAGATTAACTGATTTGAATTGATCAGAGTATAAACCAATAATCTTGTATTGAATCAAAGTCCAATTAAGAATTTTGCGGAATAACACTTAATTGTTTTAAGAAAAGCTTTCAGAATCAATAACAAATAAATATAATTGAATAAATAAAAATTGCTTGTATTGCTGAATTCAATGATTACAGTCACCTCTAATCTGTTTGATTAGACGAAGAACACAAATTGTTCTTAAGGTTTTACAACCTTAGAGGCTTATGAAAACTTAAACAAATAGCAATTACAAACTTGAACGTGCAGAAACTTGATACAATAGAAAAACCTATTCTATGTATTTGTAATGCTTTCTGATTTATTTCCTTGAAGGACTCTGACTTCTCTGATAGTAGATATGCTGGAATCTTCGTGTAAATATCTCTTCTTGAATATCAGCACTTTCTGTTTATGAAACTGTTGAGCAGCTTGAATTACTTAGCAGTTTGAACATAGCAGCTTGAATGAATTTACTCTGGCAGCTTGAACTTTTATACTAGCAGCTCGAACTTCTTCAACTAACAGCATGAACTTTGTACTTACACAGAAAATCTACTAACAATTTGAGAAATCTAACTAACAGCTTGAACTACTTAGAATATTTCCCAACGGGATTCCCTATGATACTCTCATTCGGATGATCCTTGTTTATCCTCGATGTCTCAATCTCGTCGACCCGAAGATTATCTCCTATGTTTGATCCTAATTCACCAAACGAGGGTACAACTTCAGACGGTACATTTTCTTCCTCATGATCACTGTCCTCGGAGTTAGAAGTACTTGTCTAATTCTCGTTTGTAGGTAACTCAGGTTCATTCTCTGTTGGAGACCCATCTTCTGTCGTTGTAGGCTCAGAAGTTGATGGAATGCTTGTCTTTGGAAAACCTTGATAGTCGTCATTCAGGACCAGTTTGGGGTTCATGTGAATAACTCGTTAAATCTATGTTAAACACAATTTCTACTGTACCGTTTGTTTTTGTTAAAAACCCTTTTGTTTGGTGAGTTAGGGACATAACCTAGGAAGTATCCTTCATCAGCCTTTTCACCAAACTTAGGTTGATGTTTTGTTTTCAGTAAAGTACACGATACCCCAAACGATTCAAAGCCTGTTAAATTAGGTGGTATTTTATTCAGAACTTCATAACAGGTTTTGTTCATTGATTTGACGATAAGGACCCGGTTTAAAACATGACATGCGGTATTCACTGCCTCCCCCCAAAACGTGGTAGGAAGCTATGAATTCGAGAGCATGGTCCTTGCTGCCTCAATCAAGGTCCTGTTATTACGTTCTGCCACCCCATTTTGTTGTGGCTCATATGGTGCACTAAATTGATGCACTATGCCTTTGGATAGGCAAAATACACCAATTACTGTGTTTTTAAATTTTGTTCCATTATCACTCCTGATACGTTTTACCCTCGTCCCGTAGGAGTTTTCGACTTGGTCTAAGAACCCAATAAACTTTCCAGCTGTTTCGTTCTTCATACCTAAAAAGAAAACCCATGAAAAACGTGAGGAATCATCAGTGATAACTGAACAAAACCAACTACCACCTATACTCCTTTTGTTGATAGGACCGAAGAGATCCATATGCAGCAAATCGAAGGTGGAAGCTATCGAGTTTTGAGTCTTTGACTTGTGTGACTTCTTGTGTAGTTTACCTTTCTTGCAATTGTCGTCGAACTAAAAACTCTTCAATGGGACACCTTGCACCATACCATGTTTAGTGATGTAATTCATTTTCCTTAGGTGCAAGTGTGCCATGCGTCTGTGCTATAAAATGGATTCGGACTCTGAAGCTTTGGATAGAAGACAGATTGTTCCCATCGACGAATTTGATATGTTCATGTCCATCATGTACAAATCATTCTTCCTCGGGGCTCTCATCATTATCCACTCTTCAGGTACTTTAAATCCCGGTTTCAGCACTAACGCCTCAGTTTCAGTAAAAAGTACTGATTTCTTCTTATCACAGATTTGAGATACACTAATGAGATTATGATCAAGTTTATCTACATGGTAAACTTGATCAAGTGTGATAATCCCATTAGTGACCATTGCTGTTCCAGTGATATGTCCTCCCTTGTTCCTAGCGAATGATACAAATCCCATGTTCCCTCCCTTAAAGTCTGTGAGTAGACTCCTTTCCCCAGTCATGTGACGAGAGCAACCACTGTCGACGAACCATTTGTTGTTTAGAACTGTAGTTAGCTCCTGCACATGAAAGAAAACAAGTTAGTTATCACGGGGAACCCAAGCCATGACTGACTTGGTAATACCATTCTCATTGACATACGTGAACTCCTTCAAATACCCATCTCTCCTTTTAGATGACTTGGGTTTTTGGTTGAGAACCTGTTGTGGTGCTGAGTGATTCAAGTTCACTCTTGGCCTTTGGGTAGGCATTTACTGTTGAGCCCTTGAATTGTTTCAATTATAAGGCATTTCAGATTGATATCCCTAGGCTTTACCTGGTGTCTGTTGTCTTTGTGGAGTGTGAGACCTAACTGGAGTGTAGGTCCTTCTAGGTGTTGTACTCCTATAAGCTTGTTGAGGTCCTGACCTAGACTGCTTAGGGACTCTATTCGGCGAATTGGTCCTAACCACTTCATTTGGTCTAACCGACACAGGTACTTGTCTAACAGCGATATTATGTGTTGCATTTACAATCTTCTCAGTGTTTTGAGAACCACTTGTGCTAGCAACACTAGATATTGGTCTTTCTTGTTTTGGCTTTCCTACAGCAGGTCTAGACTCTGGTTTAGAAGGTGTAGACTCTACTTTCTTATACGGACAGCTAGACTTAACATGACCCTTCTCATGACATCTAAAGCAAGACGTCTTATCAATCGACTTCTTATAATTGCCCTTTGATTTTGGTGTCTCACTAGAGTCATTTTCTTTCTTTTCAACTATCGTGACTACTTTGTCTTGCTAATTATTAATTTCAGGCTTAGCTTCTCCTAGTATTGTGTCACTAGAAAACTGCACAAACTCGACCTTCTTAATCTTAGAGCTAGTAGTAGACATCTTAGTTGATTTGTCCTTATCAGATTCAGTTTCAGTTGCTACCTCTGACTCGACTGGCTTATCAGTTTTATCCTGAGGTTGAGGCACATAATTATCGTTGAAAGGTGGAGGACTCTCTTGATAACCTAATCCTACTGGTTTCTTAGACTACCATTGAGCATCTAAGATTTTCCCTAGATTTAGTGACGAGTTCCTAAACTTTTCCAACTTACTATTTACCTCAGCAACTTTAACCCTTGATTCTGCTAGCTCAACCTCCTTAATTATAAGTTCTTTGGTTAAAGCCTTAACATGCTCATACATAAGTTCTATCCTGACACATTGTTCACTTAATTTGTCTTTTAGAACTGTGACGTCTTGTGTGACACCCTTGCCACATTAACCACCATTACAACACACCCAGGATTAATCACCAACACATAATTTCATAATGATCTGATAGCTTAAATTACAGTGCGGAAGCATAAAATACAAAATAAAATAATACAAATTTGTGTCCAACACCCTACGGTGCTACATAGGTTACACGTCTAAGTCTACAAGCTCAAAAGTATTACATCATCCTCAAATTTATTACAACAATAATTCCATAAACCAAATACCAAGTTAGACAGTAGAAATCTTCAAATACATCAACAGACGTCCTAGCTAGATGGTCCCGCCGCCTTTTCCTGTAAAAAGTCAACAACTGAGGGGTAAGCGAATTGCTTAGTGAATACCATATGATTTTACACATTCTACAAATCTTTATGATGCCACCCAGAGTAACCCCGGTAACACATACCGTATACTCTACACGTACTCAAAGTACGCAACCCTGAGCCCGCAGCCCCTTCGAGTTGACACTCGGCATTAAGAAACCCACCATACTGAGGCAAACTTACCATCGGGGATGTCATACTGTCTATCCTGACCATAGAGGTGTCAAACTCTTGGCTCATATAGCACAGTAACATCAGAGTACAGATGCGACCACGCAGGTCCATCCACAGAATGCACAACAAAAGAAAGGACATGCAACAAGTATGAATGTGCATCAATATATATACGCAAGTTAGTAGAGTGCCAAACGAAAATGAAACAACATGCCTCAGCAGGCAAAGCAAACATAAAACAGATGCAGACATGTTAAAATCAAAGGTACTCACAGTGGGTGCACAAATAAACTTCAATTTGTCCTATTTCACCTCGGGATTTCAACCGGACTCACAACGTACCCCACTGTGGGTTAAACAACACCACAAGGGACCTGTTTACATTCCATAAGTAAAACATATCATAAACATGTTTCTCAACAAATGTACATCGAATTGTACAATTACAAGTGTTACAACATTCGGAACCTTCATCCGAAACTCATATTTAAACCCTCTTACTTGATGGTTCTATTATTCCCTTCAATAACTTATTTATTAACAAGTCCCATCAAATTTCTCAAATTATTGTGTAAATCCATCGAAATTGTGATCCGAAATTTATACTTTAAATCTCCTATTTCTGAGATTACCGACATGTCCAGAATTAATCATTTTATACAACTGATTTTAAAGAATAACCAACTGGTTCCATTTTATTTTCACCGATCAAACCCCAACTGAGATGATATATATATATATATATATATTCCTTTATATATATATATTGTTTCTGTTTTGAAATGAAAGGAATACCGAAACCCTTTAAGTTTCGATACTCACTTCACTTGGTTTGGTACATATGGTCTCTATATCAAGGTTTCAGTACACACACATATATATATAGTTTCGGTACCCCTGTGAGTTTTGGTATAGTACCGAAACCAATATGGTTTCGGTATACATGCAATGTCTCGGTACATGGTTTCAGTACCATGTATAAGATTCAGTAGGGAGAGGGTTTCGGTAATATCAATACCGAAACCTAAAGGTTTCGGTACCCTATTATGTTTCGGTATGTACACATAAGGCTTTAGTACATAGAAGTTTCAGTAAATTGTGTGGGTTTCGGTATTCATGATGGTTTCGGTAGGGGTTATACCTTATGAAAATTGTGTAAGGTTTCGGTACCCATTTGTTGTTTCGGTACCTTATGAAAAACACACAGAACACTTGATTTTTAATTCTTAAAATTACATTTGTATCTTGAATCAAGTCTTGAAATTTTGTATATAACTCTTTCAACACTTAATTTACACAAACCCACAAGAATATTTGACATGCATCAAAATTTTGAACCCAAAATCTCAAATTCGGTTTTTCTCCCACAACTGAACCATAAACCCTTAAATTCGAAATTATGAGAGATATTTACCTTAAATCGATGCTTGTAGATGTTGTAGTTCCTTTCTAGCACTTTAAATCTAAATTTCCAGCTTCTAATTTCCACAAATTTTGATGATCTTGACTTGTTGAAATGTAGAACCGTGGGTTCTTTTGAGAAAAGAAAGAGAGCAGAGAGAAAGTAGAGAGATAATGTTTTAATCCAAATGAAGAAGACTTTGGTCTTTTATTTTCCTTAGTTTCAACTTTTAACACCATTAACCCTTCTACTTGTTTAACTTTCCTCTAAATAAAGATTTTCATCTATAATTGATTATCTTGATTTATCATCACTAACATTAAAATTATCATACATAATACTAATTCGAAACTCTAAATTTCTTAATTCCTTAAAATAACAACCAACTTCTTAAACTTCATTAAATAAAGATTCAATCTTTATTCTATCCTTTCAATCACTTAATAATAATTATATTAACTTCATAAATTGAAATCATCAGTTTCTAAATTAAACAACCAACTTTTATAATTATTCCAAATGTAATCCAACTTAAATTAAAAATTTAAACTAATAAACCACAAATACAATAATTTAATTTCTAGGATGTTACAGCATGGGCTCCACCATGCTCAAACTTCGTCCTCGAAGTTACTTGTATTCGAACAGATTCGTTTACTTATTCAACATATCGGCTTTTATCTCCCAAGTATGGTTTACTCCTTTGTGATGCTTCCAACGTATTAACACTAGTTTAATCTTTTTTATCCTTAACTTTCTGATGTTAGTATTCAAAACACATACATGTTTCTCAACATATACTAACCTTTCTTGAATTTTAATTTGGTATAATCAGCCAATCTTCATTACCAGTTGTGAAGATTTCATACAGCTTTCCACTTGAAACACCATGTGTTAATTCAATACTTCCTTAGGAAAATTCCAAATGACTCGACTGATTCCTAACTTTTCTGTTATTCTAAATAAGCCAATACACCTTAGTGTCAACTTGTCTCTTTTTACAGAACAAGTTTCAACCCTTATTGGTGATACTTTCAACTACACTCAATTATTTGTCTTATAACTGATCGGTTTATAACTATTACCACAGTAACACTTTTGTGATAATACAGACATAACAATTAGAGTTCCTTCGATTTCTTTCCAACATGTAGGACTTCTACATTTCTTCGCGTGCAAAACTTTAAACATGGTCTTCTTTATTTTATCATGATAACTAGTGTTATATGATAATTCCATCAAAGCAGTTGCCCTTTTCAGTTGATATGTATAATCCAAATTACATGATCTCATGATATACTCCAATGTATATTATAGTCCAATATGTCCATTCATTCTGATCTTCTATCGGTTGCCGGTAAGTTTACTCGTAATCATGTTTATGCCGCATCACTCTTACATTTCTGTACGATACAAATAACAAGCTGTTTGGAGAAATTCCAGGGATCAATTCAACATATAAGACTACTTTTTCAATCATTAAAGTACAATCATGATACACATGACCTACTTTAACTAATGTGTTACTAAATAATTTCAACATCAATCATAACCTTTTTAAGCTTAAAATAATCAACACAATATACCTTACCGTTCCCTTTTTAATACAAGTTGATGCTATTTTGCTTTATGATAACCATTACAAGTTGTTATCAATCCCTCAAACATATCATCTATGATACTAATACAATTACTTTCGATTCTTTAACCTATTATAGTCAAGCTTAATCTTTATTACAACTTCCAAACCCGTTCACAAATTCCAGGATATTTAAAGCATTTTTTTTCCAATTCAAAGCTTCAAAATCCATTTTGGTTATTCATCTAATGCCTATTCATATACTCAAATATTCTCATTTACAAACATAGTCATACCTTTCTTAGTAACAGCATTTCATAATACTTAAGTTCAAGTTATCTTCAGACTCATGATACTTCGATGAAGTATTACATATAGAATCTTAAAATACTCTTCTACAATGACTCATCTTTCCTCAATTATAACAAACATCGGTCCTTCTTGGCATTTGTCATTCTTATGTACAATGTCGACATCTTCTACATTTCTCACGTTAAATTCACTAAATACTATCGGAGTCAGACCCAAATTGAAGACTACATCTTCTTTTTCTAAGGTGTAGTTATAATATACGTGGTCTAATTTGACTAGAATGTTGCTAGCAGTTTCTATATCAAGTATAATAGATAACTTAAACAGCGTCCTGACAAGTCGTTATGCACAAACCGTAGACACAAAAGATCTATTGACATCAGAATCAAACACCACTATTGCAAACAAAGTGTTAACTATAAACGTACCCGTAATCACCTCCGGGTTTTCCCTAGATTCCTCCCCGATAATCTGGAATGCACTAGCCTGTCCCCTTTGTGGCTGGTTCCGGCGGTTGACTGAACCACCACTTGATCCTCCAATTGATCGAGTTGAAGATGGAGCAGCAGCTGCTGGAGAGTTCTTCTGACAATTTCTACTATAGTGCCCCCACACACCACATTTATAGCAGGCCTCCGATTTCCGTGGGCACTCATTCTGGTAGTGGCCCAATTCTCCACAGCAAAAACATTCACGCCCCTTAGTACATTTGCCGAAATGTTCCAAATGGCATTTATTGCAGTACTGCGGCTCGGTGTTGATGGAGTATGCACGAGCATGACCAGGAGAACTAGACTGCCGACGATAAGACTGTTGTGGCGAGTACTGCGATGATCGTGCAGAACCAGAGTAGCCTCCTTCACGTTGACGTTTCGGCGGTGAAGGTTGAGTTGGGTTAGTTGAAGCAGCAGCAGCAGACCCCATCACATATCCTGACATAATCAGGATCTGTTCTACATTTCTGGCAGCTTCCAGCAGACTAGCAAACGTGGGGTAACGTACGTTGCTCATCACTCTTCGGATTTCCAAATCAAGACCAACCTCAAATCGGGTAACTTTTCTCTCTTCTGTATCGACCTGATGAGGTGCAAATAAACCTAACCTCGTGAACTCTACCGCATATTGGGACACAGACTTAGTCCCCTGAATTAGTGTCATGAACTTAGCTTCTAGTCTTCGGCGTTCATCGGCCAGGCAGTATTGTTGAGTGAAAATTTCAGTAAACTCAGCCCATGTCATTCTAGAAACCTTCTCCATTGTTAAGGCATTCACCATTGAATTCCACCACATTACTGCGTCTTTGGTGAACATAGCAGTAGCGAACCGGACCATATCCTTCTCAGCACAATCACTGATTCGGAATGTCCGTTCTGTGGCTGTTATCCATTCCAGAGCAGCAACAGCATCACCCAGTCCCTTAAACTCGACTGCTCCATTCCCCTTAAAATCCTTAAACCGACAACTTCTGGGCTTATTAGATGACCCAGTATTGTCATCTTGTTCGTCATTGTTTCTCTCTCTTTCCTTATTCTTCCTCTTATCTTCTCTTCGTTTAACTTCGGCCTCATCTTGAGCACGAAACTGGTCTTGTATCATCTGATTTTGCTCAGCCATCATGGCTAGCATCATTTCTCTCGTCTCTTCTGGTGTCATTCCTCCTCCAGACATGTTCTGAAATATAAAACATATAACTTGTTTAGTAACATGTCATTTATTTAGAGACACCACCCATTTGTCCCTTATGATAATCAATGTCCTATGATTACTAGATCATAGCCTATCTTAGTTCAGATCATTTCCTAAATTCACTACATATCATCACCTAATGTTTGAGATCAAGACCTCACGGACACTTGAATCTCAAATTACTGCTCTGATACCATTACCTGTGACACCCTTGCCACATTAACCACCATTACAACACACCCAGGATTAATCACCAACACATAATTTCATAATGATCTGATAGCTTAAATTACAGTGCGGAAGCATAAAATACAAAATAAAATAATACAAATTTGTGTCCAACACCCTACGGTGCTACATAGGTTACACGTCTAAGTCTACAAGCTCAAAAGTATTACATCATCCTCAAATTTATTACAACAATAATTCCATAAACCAAATACCAAGTTAGACAGTAGAAATCTTCAAATACATCAACAGACGTCCTAGCTAGATGGTCCCGTCGCAGATTTCCCTTTTCCTGTAAAAAGTCAACAACTGAGGGGTAAGCGAATTGCTTAGTGAATACCATATGATTTTACACATTCTACAAATCTTTATGATGCCACCCAGAGTAACCCCGGTAACACATACCGTATACTCTACACGTACTCAAAGTACGCAACCCTGAGCCCGCAGCCCCTTCGAGTTGACACTCGGCATTAAAAAACCCACCATACTGAGGCAAACTTACCATTGGGGATGTCATACTGTCTATCCTGACCATAGAGGTGTCAAACTCTTGGCTCATATAGCACAGTAACATCAGAGTACAGATGCGACCACGCAGGTCCATCCACAGAATGCACAACAAAAGAAAGGACATGCAACAAGTATGAATGTGCATCAATATATATACGCAAGTTAGTAGAGTGCCAAACGAAAATGAAACAACATGCCTCAGCAGGCAAAGCAAACATAAAACAGACGCAGACATGTTAAAATCAAAGGTACTCACAGTGGGTGCACAAATAAACTTCAATTTGTCCTATTTCACCTCGGGATTTCAACCGGACTCACAACGTACCCCACTGTGGGTTAAACAACACCACAAGGGACCTGTTTACATTCCATAAGTAAAACATATCATAAACATGTTTCTCAACAAATGTACATCAAATTGTACAATTACAAGTGTTACAACATTCGGTACCTTCATCTGAATCTCATATTTAAACCTTCTTACTTGATGGTTCTATTATTCCCTTCAATAACTTATTTATTAACAAGTCCCATCAAATTTCTCAAATTATTGTGTAAATCCATCGAAATTGTGATCCGAAATTTATACTTTAAATCTCCTATTTCTGAGATTACCGACATGTCCAGAATTAATCATTTTATACAACTGATTTTAAAGAATAACCAACTGGTTCCATTTTATTTTCACCGATCAAACCCCAACTGAGATGATATATATATATATATATATATATATATATATATATATATATATATATATATATATATATATATATATATATATATATATATATATATATATATATATTCCTTTATATATATATATATATTGTTTCTGTTTTGAAATGAAAGGAATACCGAAACCCTTTAAGTTTCGATACTCACTTCACTTGGTTTGGTACATATGGTCTCTATATCAAGGTTTCAGTACACACACATATATATATAGTTTCGGTACCCCTGTGAGTTTTGGTATAGTACCGAAACCAATATGGTTTCGGTATACATGCAATGTCTCGGTACATGGTTTCAGTACCATGTATAAGTTTCAATAGGGAGAGGGATTCGGTAATATCAATACCGAAACCTAAAGGTTTCGGTACCCTATTATGTTTCGGTATATACACATAAGGCTTTAGTACATAGAAGTTTCAGTAAATTGTGTGGGTTTCGGTATTCATGATGGTTTCGGTAGGGGTTATACCTTATGAAAATTGTGTAAGGTTTCGGTACCCATATGTTGTTTCGGTACCTTATAAAAAACACACAGAACACTTGATTTTTAATTCTTAAAATTACATTTGTATCTTGAATCAAGTCTTGAAATTTTGTATATAACTCTTTCAACACTTAATTTACACAAACCCACAAGAATATTTGACATGCATCATAATTTTGAACCCAAAATCTCAAATTCGGTTTTTCTCCCACAACTGAACCATAAACCCTTAAATTCGAAATTATGAGAGATATTTACCTTAAATCGATGCTTGTAGATGTTGTAGTTCCTTTCTAGCACTTTAAATCTAAATTTCCAGCTTCTAATTTCCACAAATTTTGATGATCTTGACTTGTTGAAATGTAGAACCGTGGGTTCTTTTGAGAAAAGAAAGAGAGCAGAGAGAAAGTAGAGAGATAATGTTTTAATCCAAATGAAGAAGACTTTGGTCTTTTATTTTCCTTAGTTTCAACTTTTAACACCATTAACCCTTCTACTTGTTTAACTTTCCTCTAAATAAAGATTTTCATCTATAATTGATTATCTTGATTTATCATCACTAACATTAAAATTATCATACATAATACTAATTCGAAACTCTAAATTTCTTAATTCCTTAAAATAACAACCAACTTCTTAAACTTCATTACATAAAGATTCAATCTTTATTCTATCCTTTCAATCACTTAATAATAATTATATTAACTTCATAAATTGAAATCATCAGTTTCTAAATTAAACAACCAACTTTTATAATTATTCCAAATGTAATCCAACTTAAATTAAAAATTTAAACTAATAAACCACAAATACAATAATTTAATTTCTAGGATGTTACATCTTGAGCATCTGCTTTTAGCTTATTCCTTAAATCTTCATTAATGTCTAAGAGATTAGCATTGTCTGATTTTAGTGATTCGATCTGAGCAGTTAAGTTGTTATGTGTTTCTAGAACTAAGTTTAACCTATCATTTGAAGTAGCACATAAAACACATAAGTTATGAAATGTAGAAAAGTTCAGAATTACCCTTTTGTGATCCGATTCCACGTTAGCCATTTGTGCAGCAAACTCCAGAATGGTCTGATTATCTGACTTCTCCACCAACAAAGGACTCGTATCATTTTGTTCGTTGTCCTCTGTCTCTTCCTCTGCTCGTTCATCCTCAGTCTCTGTCACTTCAGCTATGAAGGCTCTAGCGTTCGACTCCGGATGAGAAGTCCAATCGTAGGTTCCATCGAGCTGTTTGTCAGATGTCACATTAGTTAACAGACCAGCAAAGGCAGCTTGATTTCCCGATCCACCAGATTGATATCTCCCTTGGTTCTGATTCTGATTGTGCTCTACTTTAGGTCTTTGACATTCTCTTGCAAAGTGTCCCAATCCTTGACAATTGTAACACTTAACCTTTGATTTGTCAAAACCGACCTTGCTGTTCACAACATTCAGATTTCTCACAGTCCTTTTCATGAACCGTTAGACCATCTGAGTCACCATGTCCAATTGCCATTACAGGTCCATTTCCTTTAAGCCATATGGATCCACCTGATCGTAGTCTTCATCCCATAAAGCAGGATCGTTTATCTTTCGCTGGACACAATTTCTGTATGCTGCAATGAATGATGCCAAAAGATTTAAATGATCTTCACCCGATTGTGCACCCATAGGCATCTTTGTGTAATGTTGAGAAGTGGATGCGGAATGAGTCAGTTTTTCTTCCGGTTTAGAATACCCTAAGAATTCCCGACTACTAGTGTCTTCTGACTCAAATGGGATGGGCTCTGTTCCCGTGTAGTATGCTGTAGCTGACTTCAGTTCACTAGCGATCGACGGTTTTGTCTTTCCAAAATACATTTCTGGATCCTGAACTTGATCATATTCCCGTTCCTTCTTTTGTAACTGAAAGTTGTAAGCCCTCAGCGTTCCTATGACCCCTTCTAGTGTGAGAGCCACAAATTTTTCTTCATCATGCTTGATTAGCGCTGTGTACATTTCCCACTTCGCAGGTAAAGCATCAAGAAGCTTTTCTATCTTCTTAGTTTCTTTATAATCAACATCGTGATTATCCAGCTCTGTCAACAGATGATTGAATCTAGTTATAGTCTCATCCAGCTTTTTGGTTTTCAATGCTATAAACATGTCGAACTGCTGTTTGAGCATCTTGGTCCTTCCTTTGCGAACCCTCGAATTTCCCTCACACCGCTTCTCGAGAGCATCCCATAGCTCTTTAGAAGTTCGATGATTCCTCAAGGTGTGTAGAATGTCCTGAGGTAACACCATAGAATGATGGAGAAAGCTCGGTTCTCGGCCTCATAAAGTTTCTTATCATCATCCTTCATCTTATGATATGTTAAAACTCTTTGACGACCTTCTGTTAGGCACAAAAAGGCCTCAGTCAAACCTACTCTACATCTTAGGGGAGATTATTAATCAAACCTGTTTGATGCACTTGAAGGTAAAACTAAAGGCCTGTTTATGTCTTAATGAAACCTGAAAAGTGATTTGCAATATCAGCCAAAGTTGTTTACCCTATTGCATTCGTTGCAACAAAGGCAGATTGTCCAAGCTATTCTGTCTGCTGAACAGGCTGGACATAAACTGTCTACGCTGCTCTGTTCTGTTGAGCAGCTTAGACAGATTCTAAGTGTTCTGTTCTTTGTGAACAAAACCTGTTCTTTGTGAACAAGCTAAACACTTTATGGAATATGTTTCCAAGTCCTCGTGTATTGTTTTTGACTACAAGATTAGTTTACAAGTCGAAGACAAAGTGGAAAACAGTAACTGCAAAAGCCTGCCTACGCTGTTCTGTTAGATGAAGACAAACGCATATCTGAAAAGGGTGAAAGATCTATTCTTATATCAGAATGGCCTTAATAAAAGAAGAAATATGCAAAGTTGACATTCCTATTTTGGTTAAATCCTTATGCAACAGTGATAAAAAGAAAAAGACAAAGATTTTGCACATGAAGGAAGACAAGTCTGCTTTATCAGCATGTGCAGAAAAGGTGTTTTGTCTTTTTTGAAAGACATTCCACTATCTCATCTATCCAATGAAGAAGCTTCACTAAGATTCTCAGTGAGAGTATAAAAGGAAGCTTCTAAGGATTGTGAAAAAAAAACCAAGAGTGTGAAATCAGATCGTGCATTAAAGTGTGTTTTTCATGCATGCAAGTCTGCTTGAATATAACAGTATGTGTGTCTAAGCTGTTCATACTCAAGCTGTCCATCTGTGTCTTGTAAATTCAGTGAGTACATCTAAGTGAGTGTGGTCATTGTATCTAGTCTGAGTGTATCTTAGATTAGTTAAACAACTGTTGTATCTGTCATCTCAGCTTGAACCTTTTCGCAGCTTAGGCTTGTTTGTAATTAACACTTGTTGATAATATACACAAACATTGAGAAAAGAGTGTTGAGTTTTAAATTGATGTATTCACCCCGCTCTACAGCTTAGAACTATACACTAGGGAAACCTTTTGGGACCTACACCTTCGAACTCTTGCGTAGGTGGAACATATCCCTCATCGATACAAATCCACATGCGCATATCGTTGAAACGAGCAAAGTCAGTGAACCGATCCTTCCACCAATAATAGTCTTCCAACTTTATCAATTTTGGCGGAGAATTTGCCTTGTCGACCATTTCAATGAATTTTTGCAAACTTGACATCCTGCCCAAACTTTTTGTTTTCGAACTTAAATAACTTAATTTAAAATTAATTTAATTTAAACTCCTTCGAACTTAGGTAAGTTCGAATTAATTTAATATTAAATTCTTTTGAAATTAAATTCGAATTTATATAAGTACGAAATCAACAAGTTCAACTGATAGCAAGTTCGAAAAACTCTGACAAGTTTGAACCACTGACAAATTCGAATAGTACTTAATTTCTGATAAGTTCGAAATCTGACAAAATCAATGATATCAAGTTCGAATTTTTCGAATGAAGCCCTAAATTAAGTTCGAGAGGAGCGTATTTCTGACAAGTTCGAGTGAACCCTAATACCCCCCATGTTCGAGCGCCGCACGTTCGAGAAACGGCCAAAAAATCGACTTTTTCAAGTTTTCAGATTAAACCAATGTTTTTAAGGTTAAAAACAATGATTTCGACTAAAAAAAGTGAACCAATAAGAATTTTTCTCCATTATTTTGCTTGTATAACACGAAAAACTATAAAAAATGTGATTTTTCCGTCACAAACGCCAAGAAACCAAGAATGTTTAAGATGAACGCGAAGAACACGATGAACACCCTTATGGCTCTGATGCCACTTGTAAGGTCACCTACCTACGGATCCAATCTTGACGCGACACCGTCCAACTAGTGCAGAATCCTCGTTAGGGGTTTAACGAATTGAATAGACACACGAAACATGGAGACCAACACGATGATAGACGTAAACACGAACGTCCCGACACGTGATTCTCTCCAAGAACACTCTGAAAATACTCTGCAAACACTCACAAGTTCGTAAACGCCTCGAACACTGATTTCTGCAAAGATCCTTAATCAAAACTGATTAACCCTTACTTATAACCATTTACTTCGAACTTGGCCTAGACAAGTTCGAGAAGGCCCAAGCCCATGAACTTGTCCACCATTAAGTTTGAATCTTGGCTTTGAACTTATTCTAGAACTTGTCTTTGAACTTGTTCTAGAACTTATGTTTGAACTTATGATTGAACTTATCTTTGAACTTATGTTTGAACTTATCTTTGAACTTATGTAAACATCAATAACAAACAAGATCAAACATATATACAACCAATATCAAACATATATCAAACATATGAATTAACGTGCAATTACAAACACTTGAACTATTATAAAAGATTATCTACACTTAGACTGTCATCGTCACACAGGATGGATGCACTAACACTTTTTTATTGCGAAGTTTCTTGGTCTTCGAGTCCAGAATACACTCTGGCTCTTCAAACACGTGTAACTTTTCATTGATATATAGACCAACATGTGTTATATGGACATCTCTTTCATCAGCTAAGCTCTTTCGCATATGACTAACAAGGAATACAGGGTGTATCCCAGCTAAGTCTGTTGGCAATTAAACACGATAGGACTGATTCCCTATATTTTCAACTGTTTTAAACGGACCAATAAATCTTGGAGCTAGCTTATTTCGCTTTATTAACCATACAACATTCTTCATTAGGGATACTTTCAACATTAACTAATCATTGACCGCAAAACTAATTGATCTATGATGATTGTCATAGTAAGACTTCTCCCTGCTTTGAGCATCAAGAATATACCTTCTGATCAGTTGAATCTTCTCGTGTGTCAACTATAGAAGGGCAGTACCCGCTAATGGTGTTTCACCTGTTTCACGACAACAGGTGGGAGTTCTGCACTTTCTTCCATATAGAGCTTCGAAAAGAGCCATCTTGATCGTGGAATGATAAATGTTGCTATATGAGAAATAAAGCAAAGGAAAATGGTTGTCCCCGTTACCATCCGAATCTAGAATGTAGGCACGAAGCATATCTTTGAAGGTTAGGATAGTACATTCACTTTAACCATCTGCATTAGGGTGATATGCAATACTCATGGCAATTCAAGTACCCATTCCATCTTGCAGAGCTTTCCAAAATCTTGAAGTGAAACGACTATCACGATCATAGATAATAGACTTTAGCACACCATGATGAGAAACGACTTCAGTGATATACATTTGCGCCAGTCTATCGAGAGAACATGTCTCTTTCATTGGTATAAAATGAGCTGACTTCATTAATCGATCTACGACAACCCAGATGGAGTCGTGCTGTCTTTTGGTTTTAGGAAACTTTGTGACAAAGTCCATTGTTATATGCTCTCACTTCCACTCAGGAATAGATAGTGGTTGCATATTCCCAAAGGGTTTCTAGTGTTCTGCCTTAACCATCTAAAAGATTCTGCAGCTTTCAATGAATTTACCGATATCTTTATCCAATCCTGGCCACCAATAATCTACTTTAATATCGAAGTACATCTTTGAGCTGTCAGGATGAATGATAACTTGGAATTGTGGGCTTCAGATACGAGGGTGTTGAGGATAGATTCATGCTTTGGATTCCTAATTCGGCTTCCATTGAGACATTGAAGTCCCAAATGATTCATAGGTAGAAATTGAAGTTGCCTTTTACTTTTTAAGAACAAAGATTCTCTTCCTTTAGTTCTTCAGCTTGAGGAGATTTGATGTCTTCTAGAAGCACGGAAGAGAATACGACAGGAGTCAGGGCATAACAACACTTTTGAGGATACACCTTTCTACTCAAAGCATCCATGAACACATTGGTTTTACCGGGATGATAGAGGATCTCGCAGTCATAGTCCTTGATTAGTTCCAAGGACCGTTGTTGTTTCATGTTCACATCCTTTTGAGTAAAGAGGTACTTCAGGCTTTTATAGTCAGTATAAAGCGGACACTTCGTACCATAGAGATAATGACGCCAGATTTTCAATGCAAAGGTAACGGCAGCTAACTCAAGATCATGAGTTGGTGCGCTTTTCTTGTAATCTTTCTATTGCCTTGCCGCATAAGCAATGACTTTACCCCTTTGCATGAGTACACACCCTAAACCTTTACCAGATGCATCACTGTACACAATGAAGTCATCATTTCCCTCTGGTAAGGCTAGGATTGGCGGTTGGACAAGATTTTGTTTCAAAGTTTCGAAAGCCTTTTGCTTTTTATCCAACCATACGAAATGAGTGTTCTTTCGTGGTAGCATCGTATATGGTACAACAATTTTTGAAAGTCCTTTGTGAATCACCGGTAGTAACCAACCAATCTAAGGAACCTTTGAATTTCTGAGGCATTGCGAGGTGCTTGCCACTTTTGGACAACCTCGACTTTAGATGGATCAACATAAATACCTTCACCGGATATGACATGGCCAAGAAATTGAATCTATCTGAGCCATAATTCACATTTTGAAAATTTTGTGTAGAGTCTTTCTTTTCTCAGCAACTCTAGCAATTCGCGTAGATGATCAACATGATCAGCTTCTATTTTGGAGTGGATCAGAATATCGTCTATGAATACGATTTCTGACTTATCCAGCATTGGTCTGCACACGCGATTCATGAGGTCCATGAACGCGGCTGGTGCATTGGTTAGACCGAATGACATTACAAGGAATTGGTAATGACCATATCTCGTTCGGAAAGCTGTCTTTAAGATATCCTCATTCTTGACTTTCAACTGATGATACCCAAAACAAAGATCAATTTTGGAGAAATAGCTTACTCCCTCTAACTGATCAAATAAATCATCGATTTTGGGCAGAGGATAGTTGCTTTTGATTGTGACTTTGTTCAACTCCCGATAGTCGATGCACATGAGGAGAGTTCCGTCTTTCTTTTTAACAAATAAGACATGTGCACCCCATGGAGACGTACTAGGTCATATAAAACCTTTTTCTAACAGATCTTGCAATTGCTTTGACATTTCCTGCATTTTTGCAGGCGCAAGTTTGTATGAAGCTTTGGCAATTGGAGTTGCACAAGGAACTAAGTCAATACCAAACTCAACTTGACGTTCTGGTGGCACCCCAGAGATATCTTTAGGAAATACGTCTGGAAACTCACAGATAATTGGGACATCAGAAACAGATTTCTTGCCGACTTCAGAAACAGGTTCAGACATGGCATAACACAGAGAAGACTCATGATCTTGAGAAAAATATTTGCAGGCATTTTCAATAGAATCGAAGCAGTGGGCACATTTGCGCTTGTTGCCTTTGATTTCTAAAACACGGCCATCTGATGACTTGATTCTGATTATTCAGCGGTTGCAGACGATTTTAGCCTGTTATTCATCAACCAATCCATGCTGACAATGACGTCAATCTCTTTCAACGGAATTGGGATAAGATCGAGATTGAACACAATATCGTTGACAAGAGAGTACAATTTTGGTATATAGAATCAGCCATAACATAATTGTTACTGGCCGTCTGAATATCAAGCACGATTGAGAGCTTCGAGGTAGATTTGGATAGTCTTTGAGCAAAAGTAGTCGAAATGAAGGAACGACTAGCACTGGAATCAAATAAATGCAGGAGCAAGGATAGAGTTGAGTAAAAACGTACATGTAACAACACCTAGTGTTTCCTTAGCCTCTTCTGCTGTAATCTGGAATGTGCGGGTTCTGGCGATTGGTGTTGCAGCTGAGCTTCTCATTGTTGAACCTCCCGTAGATGACTGTGTTTGGCTTCTGCATCCTGAATGACACTGGTAGAAGTAACGACCATGTTTTTCACATTTCACACATCCAAGACCTCTCTGGGGGCATTCTTCACTACTATGGCCAATTCTGCCACACACATAGCAAGTAACATCGTCAGGATTGCACAGCCCCAGGTGTGATTTCTTACACCTCTTGCAAAATCTTGGTTCAGTATTGATTGAATAGGACCGGGCTTTCTGTGGTGAGTTGAACTGTCGAGACCGCTGAGACTTTGATTTCCAAGAATTGAAGAACTTGCTGAATTTATGCCTCTTTGGTGGAGAGGGACATGTCGTATTAGACTTTGTAGCACCAAGCTGGTCACCATACTCTAAGTACTCACTTTCGATTTGTCTAGTTGCTTCAACCATTTCAAGGTATGTCTTGTACTTTGTAGCACTCATTGGGTGTCTATATCTTAGATTCAAACCTCTACGAAATCGGTTCATTTTTCTTTCTTCAAGTGGCTACTTGGTAAGAAAAGTAACCACAAAGTCGCGAGAACTCGTGCTTGTATTCATCTACTGTCTTTGTTCTATGAGTTAATTGCATAAGATGAATCTCCCTTTTGTCTTGTTGATCGGCAGGGCGATACTTGGCATAGAACATGTCGAGGAACTGGTCCCATTCTAATGTATTGATGACGTCTTCACCAAAGATGCTCTTCTGAGTTTTCCACCAGGCACGAGCAGCACCGACAATTAGTGCAGTAGCAAACTTCACTTTCTTGGAGTCAAGGCATTCAGGGATGCTAAAGATCTCCTCGGTATGGCTAATCCAGTTAAGAGCCTCAATAGGGTTTACAGTACCCTCAAAATTCAATGCACCGCTAGCTTTAAAGTGTTTGAATTTACAGCCTTTTGGCTGTTCAATTCAGGCATCTGCGTTTGAGCTTTCAGAGTCAGATACTTGGTTTTGGGCTTGTTTATCTTTTCTTTTATTTTTCCTATCAGCCCTTCGTTTGGCTTCTGCCTCATCTCGGGCTTAAAACTGAACTTGCATGGTTTTGTTTTGTTTTTCCATTTGTTGAGCTAACAGTAGTTGCATCATCTCAAACATTTTTTGGGGTGTGACATTTTCAGGGATTCAACCTATTCCAGACATCTTTACTGAAAATAAAATCATGAAACTTTCAGTTTATAGACTTACAAGCTATGTAACCTTTTCCCCATCGTAACAATCCGTACATCCTATCTTAGTTTAAACCACCTAAATGATTGATATTTATGTGTTGCTTAAGTTTGAGATCAAGTATTACCCACATAATACTAGATTCAGTCAAAATATGGGCTCTAATACCATCCTATGAAGCCCACTCCTTACTGAGGAGTCTTAGCGACCAGGTCACAAATTAGCTTGTATTGTATCAATCATAACAAAGACAGAGTAATTAAATTGCTAGAATATATATTACAGTACAAACATCACACTTAAGCGTATTATAATTTTAAAACGATCATACGGAGTTCAAAATTAACTTATAAAGGGTACGAGGCTAGTAAAGTACAAATCATCATATAACAAAGCATAACTACCCAAACTACCACAATTATATCTTCTAGCTGTACCAAAGGTGTCATCTAAGTTAGGTATAAAGACTTCGACTTGATCTTGACAACCCTATGAACTAGTTCCAACTAGTGCTTTCCATTGTCTTTTGAAGTAAAAAGATGTAACAACAATTGTAAGCATTGTCTTAGTGAGTTTATAGATTTAACAGTAAACATGTTGTAACGCAAGGCGGAATGTGGGTATAACATGATATGACTTGACTGCCGCCAACTGCCACACAAAGTGAGACATAGTAAATAAGAGTAGGATGATGTCCAGGCCACGCTCACGCTATTAATGGAGGCTATCCACTCAATAGTAGGCTAGCTACCAATAGACTACGTGGGGGGAACATCGGAGAAAGCAACCATCAAGCAATGCTGATAAGCATAAATAAGCAAGTTCGTGATAGCAACATCAGTTTATAATAATAATTGAAATCAACTACAAAGGCATGTATGCAGGATGATATATCAAATTGTTATCATGATCCAAAGGGCATCACCGAACCATGGTGTGCACAGGTCACAATGCCGCTTAGCATATATGAATGTCAAATAAGCTTAGAACAACAATATATCTCTCCCATAAGCAGACATGTAAAACTAAAATATCTATAACTCACAGTTACTGATTTAGACTTTACTGTTGAGCTTTGACTTGGCAAGCGGATTATTCCACCACCTAAGTTATCTCAGGATTTAACTTTAGGCTTTGGCATTCTGAAGTTGGCTTGGCTTTACTACCTTTGACCCACTTTTCAATGAATTTGACTTTATAGCTTTGTTCATATTTATCTGAGCCTGTCCAGTATTTGACATTGGCATGAACATCAATTTTAAAGACTTCACATTTAATGGCTTATCATGTCATTTTAGGCTTTGGTGAATCATTGTAGTACTTAGGCTTATCCTGACATGATTTTACGGCTTTACAAGCTTTTATACTTTTTCATGAATATGTGTGACCCCTTTTAGTTATTCTTTGACTTTACTTGCACTTGAAACTTGTTATGAATGCACTTAATAACATACCACGAGCTTATTTGATGACCATATGTTCATAAATTTGATTATAAAAGTATGTCTATGTGTTCAAAATATTTAATATGAGATATGAACATCAATATGCTTTCAAGTACTTATTTATCTATTTCATGCACACATATACTTATATGCATCTCTAATGAATTTGCTACATGTGAGTAAGTTTGAGCCATTTTAAATCAACTTGATATACATATATTTATCGATTATATGCATATGCTTTAATGTTAATATACGTGATCTCAATCTATGTTTATATACTTTAAATTGATGTAAGATAGTTGATTTATGTAAGTGTAAAGGCTACTGTGTTTTTTTATCACACCATAAACACTTTTTCAAATTTTATATATGTGTATGTATGTAACTCTGATGTTATGTGTTGCTGTCACTGCACATCCGAGACTGTCACCTAAGGTGAGTCTCGAATCCTAGCAATTCTACTCCTCATACATATCACACATCAAATACTTATTAATTGTTGGTGCTGCTACTACTTGCTACTGTCCTGATCACAAGATCAGAGACTTGCACCACAAAAGTAAGTCTCGGAACTTTATACTTAAACCTACACAAACACTTATTCTTTTTATACGAAATAGAGGAAAGGGCTGCTGTTTCATTTTGTCACAGACAGCACACATCCGAGACTTGTAAGTCTCAGATCTTTATGCATAACACCATTCACACTTATTTTATATGAAGGTTAAGGTGGGTTTCTAGTACTACTATGATAATGTCCGAGACTTACACCGAAGGTAAGTCTCGGATGTCCGTTTTACATGCAATACACTTATATTAACACACGCACACACACACACACAACACTTTTCTTTCCTTCTGTTTTTTTTTTATTTCCAGCTACAAAACAAGATTATTAATGAGTGATTTACGCTTCTAATAGATGTATAAACACACATATATGAACATAAGCCATGGCCGAAGGCCAATGGCCTTCTTGGCCTTCTCTTTCACGGCTAAATTAGAAACATATATGAATCTATGAATTTTTGTTTGAACTTTGAAATCAAGACTTCAAAAGCTAATATCACTAATTAAACTCATATCAGGAACATGCATGTAATTTATTTCATGTTTGTAACGGTAACCCATTTCCAATTTTGTGATTTTTAAAACAAGTATGGAGTTTATACTCCTAATGAAGCCATAGACTTCATTTCACTGAATCTGAATGTATAAAGTAATAAAATTACCTTGAAATCTTTGTTGGTTTGATGCTTTAAGTTCACGTCATGATTTCTCCTTCAATTTTTTGATTTAGTTCCAACTTTGAAGATGATCTTGATGAAGGTTTGATAGAAACCGTAAGTTTCTAGTGAGAGAGGGTTTGATTTCAATTTCTTTTGTAAATGTTAAAATGAGCAGATGAAATGAAAATTTTGGGGTTTTATATTTATCACATGTTTCATCTTTCACAATTTGGCCATCATAGTTATATCTATTTCATTCTTTTAAACTTGATCATTATACATAATATATAACACATATTTTGATTAATTATGTCCTTTATTAATTTAAATGAAATGCAAAGCAAATAATGTAATTTAATTTGATTCTTAAGACAAATACAGAAATTAAAAAGCTAGGTTGTGTAACATCCGACACAAAATCAGGTTAGCAACTATAACTTAATATGTAGTTATTAGCAAGTTATAACCTAATCAGTGGTCATTAACAATTAATTAATGTGATTAACAAATTTCATAAGGAAATTCATCTCAAATAGAAACAATTTCATCGGTGCGATGAAACGGCAAATTAATTAATCCGACCGATTTACGATATGATGGATTAATTCAACTAAGTACATAATTAAATTAAGATTAATGACACTAGTAATGCATTAACAAACTTACTTAACATTAATTATGCAAGACTAAAACAATTCATTAAACTAATGCATTCATAAGTATTTATGAATTTACATAAAAAGGGAAATACAATAATACATTCTAAATACTTTTATACAAAAATAAAAATAAAAACACCCTTTTATACAGCTTGTTGGTCAGCCATAGGCTAGTACTACACTAGCTTTTCACTTCATTTTTTATTGCATAACTCCATAACCCATCAAAATCAAATCCTCATTCATCATACTCTTTCATTTCAACCAAGATCACACTCCACCTCCATTTGGAAGACTCAAACTTTCTCTATAAATACAGAACTCACTTCTCATTCTTCTTCATCCCTTTGCAAGAGAAAAAATCTCTTCTCTTCTTCTCTCAAAAATTGGCCAAAGGCCATCTCCAAAACAAAAGTTTCCAACTTTTGTTCTTCAAGTCTAATTCAAGTGTTTTTGGTACAACATTTCAAGATTTCAAATCCTACTTTGTTTGCATTCTTCTAATACATCAAAGTACGTAAATACTAACTTATAACTCCTTATATTCATGTTTATATAACTCTTGCATAATATATATAATCACCAACAACAACAAGTTTGTTTTGTTTTAAAGTTTGTCTTCTTCAAATGTGTTTATAATTATATAAACACATAATGTAAGTATAAATTATATGAAAACAAGTTAAATAAATGTGTTTCGTAGCCTTTTATACATGTGGTTTTTGAATAAACAACAAGAATCACAAGTTGTTTCAAGGTCATGAAATCCGAATTTTCGGCAGAAATATTACATCAACTTTGAAAAATCATATCTAATTTAAAACTTAACGAAATGAGTTATTTCTTTTTCTAAAAGTTTCATCTATGCCTTAACTAAATATCTCGAGGTTTTCATAATTTAATATGGAGTTTTGAACCCCCAAATATTATTTGGGAACCGAAAAGTCTAACAGCTCAAAAATGGTCAACATAAGGATTTCAACGAGCCTTTTACCTAACCTAAACACTCGAAAAGTGACTATTTTTACCTTGACAAATTTCTTGTATATAGTAGTTTTATGACAATGAATATCAAACCCCAAATAATTTTGGAGCTTGGTCAAAAATAGCCACAAAGTAGGCCGAAAAACCTCGCTAAAAGCTGGAAAATTATATATATAAACTTGACGTTTTTAAGTGAGTTTTATTTATGGATTTGTTAAGTTGGTGATTTAAAACATAAAAATTGACATACATGCATATTATCATTTAAGAGAGTTATTAAGTCCCTCATATCATTTAGGACTGGTTTAAATACGTCCGGTTTCATCACTCGTCAAAAACGCAATCTTCGTTTTTATGCTCGAATTTTGCCAACACTTTTGCAGTGAGAACTCATAGCCCCTATTTTTACAATGTTATGTTTTGGGGTGAAAATGTGACACCCTTGCCACATTAACCACCAATTACAATTCACCCAGGATTATTCACCATCAAACAAATATATAATGATCTGATACCTTAATTAAAGTGCGGAAGCAATAAAATACAAAATAACATAATACAATTCTGACAAACACCCTACGGTGCTACAAAGGTTACACATCTAAGTCTACAAATCCAAAAGTATTACATCATCCCAAATTTATTACAACAGAATTTTCATAAACCAAATACCAAAGTAAACGGTAGAAATCTTCAAATACTTCAATAGATTTCCTAGCTAGATGGTCCCGCTGTAGACTTCCCTTTTCCTGTAAAAAATTCAACAACTAAAAGGTAAGCGAATGCTTAGTGAATACCAGATGATTTTTACACATTCTACAAATCTTAATGATGCCCCCAGAGTATCCGCGGTAACACATACCGTATACTCCACACGTATCCAAGATACGCAAACCTGAGCCGCAGCTCCTTCGAGCTGACACTCGGCATAAGAATAACCAACCATCTGAGGCAGACATTACATCGGGGATGACCTACTGTCTATCCTGACCACAGAGGTGTCAAACTCTTGGTCATATAGCACAGTAACATCAGAGTACAGATGCGACCACGCAGGTCCATCGAAAGGATGCACAACAAATGAACGGACATGCAACAAATATGAATGTGCATCAACATAAACGCATGTTAGTAGAATGCCAAACGAACATGAAACAACAGGCCTCAGCAGGCAATGCAAACATAAAGCAGATGCAGACATGTTAAAAATCAAAGGTACTCACAGTGGGTGCGTTATTATCTTTTCAAATTTTATTTCTCCTCGGAATTTCAACCGGATCAACCAAGTACCCCACTGTGGGTTAAACAACACCACAAGGGACCTGTAAGTCATTTGTAACAACACATTGTGTTAATATCTTGTTTAATTCCATAAAACTTAATTTTTATAAGTTTTTTACCATTTTTGATCCCAATTTCGGATCCATGTCCGAATTCGGACCCCACCCGAATTCGGACCCCCAGTTCGGATTCCACATAAATCCCAATTCGGTCCACATATATATATAAGTCCCAATTCGGATCTATGTCCGAATTCGGACGCCACCCGAATTCGGACCCCCATTTCGGATCCCCCATGCATCCCAATTCGGATCATTGCAAATTCGGACCATATCCGAATTCGGTCCCCAACCGAATTCGGACCCCATCCAAAATTCAAACACTTAGAAAATTTTGCCATTTCTGATTATCACATTTCGGATCAAAAGCCATTTCGGATTACTTGCCAAATTCGAACTAAGCCTAGATTCGAATGGTGCCAGATTCGAAAACACCTTAAATTCGAACATCCGAATTTCGGACCATTCGAATCTGTTCTTGATTCAACTATTTTTCAGATTTAATTTTAAGTCATTTCCATATTTATTCAATGCATGAAATAAATTATACCAACTAAAATACACTTGATTTCAACCACTTTAACACTAATATTATCATACTTTCATACCAATTTACATCCTTTTTAACCATTTTTGTTCATCCATCGAACACACACTAAAACACACACTAAAATCCATAAATTATACTTATAAGCTGAATCAGAAGCTGAGATTTAACATGTAGCTTCATATACACTAGATTTAAACAAATCTTTAACTATATAACACATGCATCCGTGTTTGAATCTCCAAAATCTAATTTTCGGTTCATATAAAAACCGAACCAAATGTTCCCAAATTCGAAATTTAAAGAGATATTTACCTTAATTCGATGATTGCAGATGTTATAATTCCTTCCTAGCAATCTTGTTCCAGATTTTCAGCTTCAAAATCCAAGTTTTTGATGATCTTCGAATTTTAGAGAGAGAGAGAGCCGAGAGATGAGTTCTAGAGAGAGGGAGTGTTGGTTGAAAATGAAAGACCTTTGGTCTTTTATTTCAAAATTCCCTATTTTAACACCTTTAGTCCCTCAACTCATCAGATCCCATTAAATACTGATTTATAAAATAAAAGATTTCTATCTTTTATTTATTATCCTTAATACTTAAATAATTGTTTTCACTTAAATAAATTGAAATTTCTAAATTTCCAAATAATACAACAAACTTTATAATTAATTCAAATTTCGTACTAACTTTCATAATTCAACTTAAATTACAAATTTAAACTTAATAACTTCAAATACAAAATTTAAATCCGAGGATGTTACAGCATGGGCTCCACCACGCTCAAACTTCGTCCTCGAAGTTACTCGGATCCAAAAAGTTGCGGATATTTCTTTAACATCTCAGACTTAGGCTCCCACGTATGATTTGCTCCTTTGTGATGCTTCCAACGAACAAGCACCATCTCTATCTCTTTACTTCTCAATTTCTTCACTTTCGTGTCTAACACACACTCCGGCTCTTCAACATACCGGAGCCTTTCATCAATTTGCAATTCAGTGTGATCTGCCCAATCTTCGTTTTCGGTTGTGAACGACTTTCTAAGATTTCCCACATGGAACACCGGATGTATGCCCGACATTTCTTCCGGCAACTCTAAACGATATGACTGGTTTCCAACTTTTTCTATTATCTTAAATGGCCCAACAAATCTCGGAGCCAGCTTGCCTCTCTTCACGAAACGAGTAACACCCCTCATTGGTGATACTTTCAAATACACCCAATCATTTACCTCAAAGCTGATTGGTTTGTGCCTTCTATCGTAATAACTTTTCTGGCGATCTTGGGCCGCCTTCATATTCTGTCTTACCAATTGAATCTTTTCATTTGTTTCTTGCAATAATGCCGGCCCAGCAATCGGCGTTTCACCGGTTTCCCTCCAACATGTAGGAGTCCTACATCTTCTCCCATACAATGCTTCAAACGGCGCTTTCTTGATCGTCGCGTGGTAACTGTTATTATACGAAAACTCGATCAGTGGCAAATGATCGTCCCAATTGCCACCGAGGTCTAACACACATGACTGCATCATATCTTCGAGTGTTAGGATGGTCCTTTCACTTTGACCATCGGTTTGTGGACGGTAAGCCGTACTCATTGCTATCCTCGTTCCTAACCCTTCTTGTAAAGCCGACCAAAAGTTGGAAGTAAATCGGCTGTCTCGATCTGATACAATGGACTTCGGTACTCCGTGTCTAGAAACGATCTCAGCCACATAAATCTGAGCTAACTTCTCTAATGAATAGCTTTCCCGGATCGGTATGAAGTGTGCGGACTTAGTTAACCGATCCACTATGACCCAAACTGCATCGTGTTGACGCCTAGTTTTTGGCAACTTCGTGACAAAGTCCATAGTGATATGCTCCCACTTCCATTCCGGGATGGGAAGCGGTTGCAAACTACCGTAAGGCTGCTGGTGTTCGGCTTTCACTAACCGACAAGTTCGGCATCTCTCCACGTATTGTCCGATATCTTTCTTTAATCCGGGCCACCAGAAGTCTGCTTTCAGCTCGTTGTACATCTTTGTGCTCCCGGGATGTACAGAAAACTTAGACTGATGAGCTTCTTCTATTATCACATTTCTCATGCCTCCATACTTTGGCACCCAGATTCTCCCATATATACCTTTCAAACCCGATTCACTTGTTTCCATATCCTTAATCTGTGCTCTTATACCCTCAGCACCAACATTTTCGTCTTTCAAGGCTTCCTCTTGAGCGGCCTTGACATCATCAATAATAGTGGATGTTAACATAGTAGATGTCAACATGTAACAGCAATCCTTGGCATATGCTTTGCGACTCAAAGCATCGGCTACCACGTTAGCCTTTCCAGGATGGTAAAGGATTTCACAGTCATAATCCTTTATTAGCTCCATCGAACGTCTCTGTCTCATGTTAAGTTCTTTCTGGCTGAAAATGTATTTCAGGCTCTTATGATCCGTGTATAACTGACACTTAGTCCCATATAGATAGTGCCTCCACAATTTTAACGCAAACGTAACTGCAGTCAACTCCAAGTCATGAGTTGAATAATTCTTCTCGTGTTGCTTTAAGTGTCTCGAAGCATAAGCAATAACCTTCCCTCGCTGCATCAGCACAGCGCCTAACCCTAGTCTTGAAGCATCAGTGTAAACTACAAAATCCTCATTGCCCTCCGGTAGAGCAAGTATCGGTGCTTCGCTAAGCGTTTTCTTCAAGATCTCAAATGCTTCTTGTTGCACAGTTTCCCATACAAACGGTGCATTCTTCTTCGTCAACACCGTCAAAGGAACGGCAATTTTCGAAAAGTCCTTTATAAATCTCCTATAGTAGCCCGCCAACCCCAGAAAACTTCTGACTTCAGTAGCTGAACGAGGCGACTCCCAATTTCTCACCGCTTCTACTTTAGCTGGATCTACAGAAATTCCGGCCCCCGATATCACATGCCCTAAAAACTGAATCTGTTGTAGCCAAAACTCACATTTTGAGAACTTGGCATACAACTTCTCTTTTCTTAGCAGTTCCAGCAATTCCCTTAAATGATCAGCATGTTCGGCCTCAGACTTTGAATACACCAGAATATCGTCGATGAACACAATCACCGACTTATCTAACATCGGTCTACAAACTCGGTTCATTAAATCCATAAAAACAGCCGGGGCATTGGTCAACCCAAAAGGCATGACCAGAAACTCGTAATGCCCGTAACGTGTCCTAAAAGCTGTCTTAGGCACATCTTCCTCTCTAACTTTTAACTGATGATATCCCGACCTCAAGTCAATCTTAGAAAAGACACTCGCCCCATGTAATTGATCGAACAAATCGTCTATCCTCGGCAGCGGATACTTGTTCTTAACAGTCAGTTTATTCAACTCCCGGTAATCAATGCACATTCGCATTGTACCATCCTTCTTTTTCACAAACAAAACAGGGGCTCCCCACGGCGATGAACTTGGTCGTATAAAGCCCTTGTCCAACAACTCCTGGAGTTGTGTCATCATCTCTTTCATCTCGGTTGGGGCAAGGCGATAAGGAGAACGAGCTACCGGTGCAGCTCCAGGGATCAGATCAATTCTAAATTCCACTTGTCTCTCAGGCGGCACGCCAGACAAGTCTTCCCGAAACACATCCGGGAATAGTGAAACAACAGGCACATCGGCCAACGTCTTCTTCTCAGCCTTGGCATCTATAGCATATGCCAGGTAGGCGTCACATCCCTTTGCAACAAGCTTTCGAGCTTTTGCAACAGTCAACAAACACAGATCCCCAATTCTCCTATCCCCATAAATACAGATCTCACGCCCCTCCGGAGTAGTTATCTTGATGATACGCTTCTTACACACTATATGGGCTTCGTTCTCTATCAACCAATCCATCCCAATAATTACATCAAATTCACTAAACTCGATCGGAATCAAGTCCAAATTGAAGACTACATCTTCAATCACTAAGGTGCAGTTACGGTATACGTGGTCTACCTTGACTAAAGTATTACTAGCAGTTTCAATATCTAGTACAGCAGATAGCTTAGACAAAGGCATGGCAAGTTGTTGTGCAAACATAGTAGATACAAACGATCTATTGGCACCCGAGTCAAATAATACTCTTGCAGGTAAAGAGTTTACAATAAACATACCCGTGACCACCTCCGGGTTTTCCCTAGCCTCCTCTGCAGTGATTTGAAAGGCACGAGCCGGTGCCCTTTGCGACTGACCCCGACCTCGGTTAACTGAACCACCGCTTGAACCTCCTGAAGATCGTGTTGATGTTGGAGCAGCAACTGCTGAAGCATTCTTTCGACAATTCCTACTATAGTGCCCCCATACTCCACACTTATGGCAAGCATCAGATCTCCGTGGGCATTCATTTTGAAAGTGGCCCAACTCTCCGCAGCAAAAACACGCACGCCCCTTGGTGCACTTGCCGAAGTGTTCCAGATGACACTTGTTACAATACTGTGGCTCGGTGTTGATAGAGTATGCACGAGCACGACCGGAAGAACTAGACTGTCGACGGAAGGACTGTTGCGGCGAGTATTGCGATGATCGTGAAGAACCAGAATAACCTCCTTTGCGTTGGCGTTTCGGTGGTGAAGGTTGAGTTGGGTTGACTGAAGCAGCAGCGGACCCCATCACGTATCCCGACATACCCAAGATCTGTTCCACATTCCTGGCGGCCTCCAGTAAACCAGCAAATGTGGGGTAGCGTACATTGCTCATCACCCTCCGAATCTCCAAATCAAGACCAGCCTCAAACCTGGTCACTTTTCTTTCCTCAGTATCCACTTGATGAGGCGCGAACAAACTCAGCCTCGTGAACTCTACCGCGTACTGGGACACAGACTTAGTCCCCTGAATCAGTGTCATGAATTTTGCCTCAAGTCTTCGGCGCTCATCGGCCGGGCAGTACTGCTGAGTGAAAACTTCAGTGAACTCAGCCCATTTCATTACAGCAACCTTCTCCATTGTTAGTGCATTCACCATCGAGTTCCACCACATTATTGCGTCTTTGGTGAACATGGCAGTAGCGAATCGGACCATATCCTTCTCAGCACAATTGCTGATTCGGAAAGTCCTTTCTGTAGCTGTTATCCACTCCAGTGCAGTAACAGCATCACCCAATCCAGTAAATTCAACTGCTCCATTTCCCTTAAAGTCCTTGAAACGACAACCCCTGGGCTTATTTGATGACCCAGTGTTGTCACCTTGCTCGTCATCGTTTCCCTCTCTTTCCTTATTCTTTCTCTTATCTTCTCTTCGTTTAGCTTCGGCCTCATCTCGAGCCCGAAACTGGTCCTGAATCATCCGATTTTGCTCAGCCATCATGGCTAGCATCATTTCTCTCGTCTCTTCTGGTGTCATTCCTCCTCCAGACATGTTCTGAAATATGAAACATATAACTTATTTAGTAACATGTCATTTATTTATAGACACCACCCAATTGTCCCGTATGATAGTCAATATTTTTATGATTACTAGATCGTAACCTATCTTAGTTCAGATCATTACTTAGTATCACTACATGTCAACACTTAATGTTTGAGACCAAGACCTCACGGACACTTGAATCTCAAACTACTGCTCTGATACCATACGCTGTGACACCCTTGCCACATTAACCACCAATTACAATTCACCCAGGATTATTCACCATCAAACAAATATATAATGATCTGATACCTTAATTAAAGTGCGGAAGCAATAAAATACAAAATAGCATAATACAATTCTGACAAACACCCTACGGTGCTACAAAGGTTACACATCTAAGTCTACAAATCCAAAAGTATTACATCATCCCAAATTTATTACAACAGAATTTTCATAAACCAAATACCAAAGTAAACGGTAGAAATCTTCAAATACTTCAATAGATTTCCTAGCTAGATGGTCCCGCTGTAGACTTCCCTTTTCCTGTAAAAAATTCAACAACTAAAAGGTAAGCGAATGCTTAGTGAATACCAGATGATTTTTACACATTCTACAAATCTTTATGATGCCCCCAGAGTATCCGCGGTAACACATACCGTATACTCCACACGTATCCAAGATACGCAAACCTGAGCCGCAGCTCCTTCGAGCTGACACTCGGCATAAGAATAACCAACCATCTGAGGCAGACATTACATCGGGGATGACCTACTGTCTATCCTGACCACAGAGGTGTCAAACTCTTGGTCATATAGCACAGTAACATCAGAGTACAGATGCGACCACGCAGGTCCATCGAAAGGATGCACAACAAATGAACGGACATGCAACAAATATGAATGTGCATCAACATAAACGCATGTTAGTAGAATGCCAAACGAACATGAAACAACAGGCCTCAGCAGGCAATGCAAACATAAAGCAGATGCAGACATGTTAAAAATCAAAGGTACTCACAGTGGGTGCGTTATTAATTATTTCTCCTCGGAATTTCAACCGGATCAACCAAGTACCCCACTGTGGGTTAAACAACACCACAAGGGACCTGTAAGTCATTTGTAACAACACATTGTGTTAATATCTTGTTTAATTCCATAAAACTTAATTTTTATAAGTTTTTTACCATTTTTGATCCCAATTTCGGATCCATGTCCGAATTCGGACCCCACCCGAATTCGGACCCCCAGTTCGGATTCCACATAAATCCCAATTCGGTCCACATATATATATAAGTCCCAATTCGGATCTATGTCCGAATTCGGACCCACCCGAATTCGGACCCCCATTTCGGATCCCCCATGCATCCCAATTCGGATCATTGCAAATTCGGACCATATCCGAATTCGGTCCCCAACCGAATTCGGACCCCATCCAAAAATTCAAACACTTAGAAAATTTTGCCATTTCTGATTATCACATTTCGGATCAAAAGCCATTTCGGATTACTTGCCAAATTCGAACTAAGCCTAGATTCGAATGGTGCCAGATTCGAAAACACCTTAAATTCGAACATCCGAATTTCGGACCATTCGAATCTGTTCTTGATTCAACTATTTTTCAGATTTAATTTTAAGTCATTTCCATATTTATTCAATGCATGAAATAAATTATACCAACTAAAATACACTTGATTTCAACCACTTTAACACTAATATTATCATACTTTCATACCAATTTACATCCTTTTTAACCATTTTTGTTCATCCATCGAACACACACTAAAACACACACTAAAATCCATAAATTATACTTATAAGCTGAATCAGAAGCTGAGATTTAACATGTAGCTTCATATACACTAGATTTAAACAAATCTTTAATTATATAACACATGCATCCGTGTTTGAATCTCCAAAATCTAATTTTCGGTTCATATAAAAACCGAACCAAATGTTCCCAAATTCGAAATTTAAAGAGATATTTACCTTAATTCGATGATTGCAGATGTTATAATTCCTTCCTAGCAATCTTGTTCCAGATTTTCAGCTTCAAAATCCAAGTTTTTGATGATCTTCGAATTTTAGAGAGAGAGAGAGCCGAGAGATGAGTTCTAGAGAGAGGGAGTGTTGGTTGAAAATGAAAGACCTTTGGTCTTTTATTTCAAAATTCCCTATTTTAACACCTTTAGTCCCTCAACTCATCAGATCCCATTAAATACTGATTTATAAAACAAAAGATTTCTATCTTTTATTTATTATCCTTAATACTTAAATAATTGTTTTCACTTAAATAAATTGAAATTTCTAAATTTCCAAATAATACAACAAACTTTATAATTAATTCAAATTCCGTACTAACTTTCATAATTCAACTTAAATTACAAATTTAAACTTAATAACTTCAAATACAAAATTTAAATCCGAGGATGTTACAGAAAATACATACTACAATTTTTATATGGACACATTACATGCTATATTTCTTTTATGTATTACACACATGTGGATTCATCATGATCTCAAATCATGAACCATTAATTGCATTTATGTAAACGTGAATATTATATGGATAGATCTATTGGGATTAATGCCCCCCGCTTGAGTTGGTTGCGTCAACTATCAACGGGTGCATATATATTTAACATCATAGTATTATAGTTGTTAATGCTACATAGGGCAAACTCATAATTAAGTTCGGTTGCATGATGGTTATATGTAATACATAACATGGAATTTATCCTTTATAAATTCAAACTCAATCGTTGTCGTCCATACAAGTCATTCTTTCGTGTAAACCTAAGAGCCCACCAACAATTTTGTTGACCTATTTTAACGTGTATTTTCAGGTAATTAAGCTGAGTAGCATGCATCGAAAGCGTAGCAAGGCTTCCGCATATTTTGGAGTCGCAACATTTTTCTAACACTCAGAGATTTATTAGCATAATTAATGTTCTTTTGATCATGTATTTAAATCTCTGTGATTGTGAACTACTTACATTTTATTTGGGTTATGTAAAAACAATGTTATATTATGAAGTTTATCAGTGTATTTCTCGAAAACGTTCCTATAGTGGTCGTTCACATGATTATGACTATGCTTCCGCACGCCTAGTTGCCAACCGGGGTAACGGGGTGTGACAGATTGATATCAGAGCCATAGTTATAGTGAACTTGGTTACATTAGTACCCTAGACTATAACTACACTTAAGTGTTACAAATTTTAGAAAATATATTGTAAATAACTAAACACTATAAATGGACCTTGATGACAGTAACATGTCGAGCCCTACGATCATCATATTATCTGATTCGGAAGATGAGTACACCCCCATGAGCCCAGAAGTCATGGAGGTTTTCGTCGAAGAAGATCCATCCGAAGAGGAGGACCCCTCCGAAGAAGTTGAACCGATGGAGGAGTCTGACGAAGAACCGGTGGAAGAATACGAATCCTCCAGTGGATGGGGAGAACCATCCTGAGAAGACCCACCATCTCCGGTGGCCCCGTCGTACATACCCTACCACCCCCAAGTTCCCTCACATAAACTATATCGTCCACACCCCAACAGCCCACTCATGATGTTTACCCAAAGGAAAAGGGTGATAATGCCACTACGGGAGTCAATCCCGGTTCCTGTCCCTCAGCCAAGCCCGCCGCAACGACGACGGGTAGATGCCCGGCGCTGGGGTTGGATGCCGGACACCCTCCAGGAATGGACACGGGAGGACGGAATCTCCTCCCATTTTGAGATCGAATAACCATCCTCCGAGCCGACCCCACCCCACCCCTCACTCAAGAACCCGCAAACCACACTGTGCTCTCCTGGTGGCAAGAGCCACCCGACATGATCTCCATCTTAGGCTGTTAAGCCAAGAGTTCGGGGAGATCACTTCTAGAGTGGAGCGCGAGGAGATGTAGAATACAAACATCTACTGGGCAAACCATCACGCTCTCTCAATCGAACAAGACGGGCTAAACGAACTCCAACAGCGATTGGCCGAAAGCGAGGCACGCGATGAGGCACTGACGCAACGCCTCAGCGCCCTGGAGCGCGGAGAGACCTCTGACCATTCCAACACCTAGTTATGTAGGATATAAATTTTTATTTCTATTTTTGTCCTTTAAATAATAGGAAGTAGTAGGACCCGATGTAATCAAAGTACTTCAAATTTTTCGGGTAAAACCCGACCCCTATGTAACAAAAATTAAATCAAGTATCAATGAAATCGATGTTATGTACTTGAAAAATTTATGTGCAACAATGTGCTACAATTATGTGTACTCTTTTAAATTCGTAGTCAATAGATTTGCTCCCTTGTACCAATTATATTAATTAATTCAAGATAATGCCGCCAAGGAGAGCAAATTTTCAGTCACACTGTTATCTTGAGCCTGTTCACTTGTTGAACATGACTCTCCATTGTTTAACATATCAGCAGAGGATCCAGGAAAATCAGCATTGATTGGTTCAGGACATGGTGTTGTAATTATGTCAGTACACTTATTCACACAGGGTGTATCAACATAGTCATCATCATGTCCATTGTGGTTAACTGGTTCCACTCTGGGTGTAGTGGAAGCTTTTGAGTCCTTTTCTTCATTAATGGAATGCATGAGATCATCAACGCTGAACTCTCCTGTAACTGATTCAGGTGCAGCTTTGGTGGAAGCACTCCTAGACTCCTCAAAGGTGACATTGATAGATTCATCTATCACCTTTCTTTTGTAGTTGTATACTCTGTAGGCTTTGGAGATAGCAGAATATCCAACAAACACACCTTCATCAGCTTTGGTTTCAATTTTTTCCAGCTAGTCCCTCTGATTCAGAATGAAGCAAGGACATCCAATCACATGGAAATAGCAAATGTTTGGCCTTCTCCTTTTGATTAACTCATAGGGAGTCTTGTTGAACCTTTACACCACCAAGAATGATGAAGGTAAACCTGATGCACACAGCATGGTTCTAGCAACTTCAGTGAGAATTCTGTTTTTCCTTTCAGCAACTCCATTTTGTTGTAGGGTTCTTACAGCTGAAAAGTTTTGTCAAATCCCTCTTTCTTCAAAAACGTCCTCAAGAGTACTGTTTCTGAATTTAGTACCATGATCACTTCTAAGCTGCTTAACTTGAGCAGAGTTCAGCATCTCCATCTTTTTGATAAATCCAATGACTTCTCTAGCAGCCTCTCATTTGCTCTTCAGAAAGATCACCCATGTAAAACTGGAGAACTCATCAACCATTACTAGAGTGTATCTTCTACCTCCTAGACTTGGAACACTGACTGGTCCAAACAAGTCCATGTGGATTAAGAAGAGATGAGTATCAATAGAGAAACTATGCTTAGATTTAAAAGATGTTTTTCTCTGCTTGCCTTTCTCACAAGCTGTGCAGAGTTTATCCTTAACAAAGCTTATAGAAGGCAAACCTGTTACCAACTCCTTCTTACAAAGTTTATTGATATTCTTGAAGTTCAGGTGTGATAGCCTTTTGTGTCACAACCAGTTCAGGTCTGCATTGCTTCTGGAGATAAAGCAGGTTTCAGTTGTGGGATCAACAGATTTCATGTCCACAACATATACACCTTTCTTCCTTTGTGCATACATCACAACTTTGCCTTGGGAATCCAATATGTAACCCAGGTGCTCATCAAAATTAACCTTGTAGCCAGCATCACACAGTTGACTTATGCTTACAAGATTATGTTTTAGCCCAGACACATAGGCTACTCTTTTGAATACAGCAGCACCAGCTTGAAGGGTTCCATATCCTTCTGTGGCTTCCTGTACATTGTCACCAAAGGTGACTTTTGGCCCTTTTTCAGGTCTGAGATCACTCAGCAGATCCTTACAACCTGTCAAATCTCCTGAGCAGCCACTGTCCAAGTACCAAACCTGGGATGGTTGTTTGTCCTGCAGAGTGTGATGGGAAAATATTAGTTATTTTTAGGGGAACTCATCATAGGGATGAGTTCTCATACTTCATCAACATTTGTTGATGGACCATTGATATCCACACTAATATTTCCTATTTGGATTGTATCAGCTTGGATACTATTCTCATTGACCATATTACTTCCAACACTACTTGTTTTTGCAATGATGGAACTAGCAGAGTCAACATGCCTCATGTCCTCAGTTTCTGGACAGTCTTTGGCCATATGTGTCTTCTTCCCATACTTATAAAATTTTCTCTTTTTAGCCTTTTTGGAAGAAGTACTTCCAGCAACATATTCTAAATCATTTTTGTTGATCCTTTCAGCAGGTTTAGCAAACTTATTTCTATTTTTAGAAGAATCAACATTTTGGGTGGAAGGCACAGTGGCAACAGCTTTGCCTGTATCCTCTTTCCTCTTTTTAGGAGGACAGATATCAAATACAGGAAGTTTGATTGGCGTTTGACCTTCCACAGGTTTGGGAAACTTATTCCCAGATTTCTTAGGTTGAGCAATAGCTTTGCCTTTTCCCTTACTGAGATGTGATGGATGTTGCCTATCAACATAGTCACTGCTTTTGGTTTTGAAAGACTTACCTTCATTTATAACCAATTTTCCACTATGATTTAAAAACATATTTGAAATCACAGCAGATTTGCTTTCAACATAAGACTTACTCTTGTTGAAAGCAGGCTGCTTACCTTTTGAAAACTTTTTCTCAAAATGATCAGCATCAAAAGGATTAACAGGTCTCTTACCATCAGCTTTAGACCCAGAGCATGTCTTGTCAATAGGTTTAGTGTCCACAGTTGCAGCTTGAGCTTGTTTTCCTTTCTTTTGCTTGTGTGAACCAGTTGAGCACTTAGCATACTGATTTGATGGAGAACACATTCCATCATCATCTTTTGGAGCGTTTTCACATAGGCTGTCAATATTTTGAGGCCTGACAAACCTATTGTTGAGACTAGCTTACCGTTCACTTTCTGGATGAAAGTGCTTGGAAGCTCACCAAGAGTGGATAAGTCATTTTTCAGATTATTTATCTCAACAATTGAAGCTGCTTTGTCAAGATCCCCTCCAAGTTAGGCTTGGATTAGAGCAAGGATCTGTTAACAGATACAATGGCTGACTTTTTGTGCAGATTGGCACCAAGAGTCAACAATCTTTTGAAGCTTTGCATGTTTTGTGTCTGTTTCTCTCTTTTCTTTTAATAAAATGGAATCTTAATGTGTTTTAATTCATCAAGTTCAGTTTCCAACTTATGGAAGCTGTCCAGTTTACTAGTTTTTATTTCTAGATCAGTTTTTAGCTTGGAGATTTCAGACAACAAAACATTGTGCTTCTCAATAGCAGCTTTTAGATCAACAAGCAGATATTCAAACATTTTAACTTTTTCATCAGAACTGTAAGCCATAAAATTTTGTACCTTGTACATCATTGTTGGATTCCAGTTCTCTAAGTTGTTGAGGGCTTCAGCTTCAGCCAGGTCTTGTTTGAAGTTACTTGTTAATGGGACATCAGTGTTGGCCATCAGACAGTTGTTATCTTCTTCATCTGAAGATGAGTCAGATTCCTCCCAATCACATGTCTCAGCCATGAGTCCCTTTTGCTTGTTGGAAGCCACTGAGTCTTCCAACTTCCTCAGCTTAGCCATGACCATTAGGTACTTAACCATGTAGCCATCGTCCCAGTTTGTCTTGAATGGTTTGGATGATTGACCACCAGCTTTAGACACACAGTCAGCATCTATATGGCCAGTTTTGCCACATTTAAAGCACTCAGCCTTAGTATTATCAAATGCCTTCTTCTTGATGGCACCTAACTTCTTCTGCAGCATTCTTCCACCAAACCTCTTCTTGTTGAACTTCTTGACAAGCATTGCAGTCATTTACTCATCATCTAGTTCAGCAAGATATTCACAGTCTTCCTCTTTAGACATTTCTTCCCTTTCATCATCAGCCTGTTGATCAAGTTGTGTGAACACATCACACATCTGACTAACAGGTTGTCTCACGCTGGCCACTAAGGCAGCACCTCTCTTAGACATTTCCAAGGCATTTCTTTTTTGTTGCCTTGACTGCTCATCATTTAGTAAGGATCCATATAGATTTACAAGATCCATACCTTTGATGGTGCCTGAATTTCTTAAGATAGTAGAATAATAATTCCATTCTTCAGGCAGAATGTCCAAGAACTTGTTCACCAGAGTCAAGCTGTTCTTTGTGATCCCAACAGCTTTAAGATTATTTATTAGAGCAGTGAACCTGGTATAGGTTTCTGTGAGAGGCTCCTTTGGTTTTGCAAAGAAGAGTTCATACTGTCTAACAAGATTGTTGATCCTATTATCCAGTGTGATAGTGGGACCATCATAGACGGTACACAAAGTATCCCACATCTCCTTTGCACTCTTCATTTTCTCAACCTGTTTGAACACATCATCAGGAAGAGAAATGACCAGGTTGTTCCTGACTTTTGCATCAAGAGCAACCATCCTTTTGTCTTCATCAGACCATTGAGCTTTGGCATTCTCAAAGGTTCTGATCTCAGGGGCAGCTCCTTCAACAGCAGGAGTGATAGTAGTAACAGAGGTTGGCACATATGGACCTTCCATTACTATCTCTGGCAGTTGTACTGTGAAGACCACCCCTTGCGGGGCGGTTCTCACGAGTCTAGGTCCCACATCATGCAATACGATATCAATCATACTAAGATAGAGTAATTAATTGAGGAATATTAAATTACAGTACAAACATATTAGGATTTAAGCTTAATACAAATTACCGATTTTAAATTAAACTTATAAAGGGCACAAGTCTAATCTAATTCATGCCATCATATTATCAAAATAAATCTACCCAGATCACCATAATATCGTCATCCAATTAGTACCAAAATGGGGTATCTGAGTAGAGGTCTATGAAACTTCTGTCTTGAGCGTGTAAGACCTAAGAACTAGGTCCGGCAGGTGACTTTCCTTTGTCTTTTCCTGTAAAAATGTGAAGTAGCAACTGTAAGCAAAGCTTAGTGAGTAAATATATTTTCAAATTAACATGCATGTCAAGCGGATCATCAATCTAGCGTGATATGTCTTGGCTGCCGCTACAGCCCTCATGATTGAGACATAGAAGTCATAGAGTCGGATGATGCTCAGGCCACGCTCACGCTTAAATCGTGGGGATCAGCCACATACTGGGCTAGCTACCAGTAAATCAACGTGGCGGAACATCGGAGGTCATTACCAAGTTCAATAGAACTGGTGAAATAGCCAGGTCTAGAACAATAGACCAATCAGGGCTAATCAAGCTGAATCAATATGTCAAGTATATGCAATGATGAAGCATACGTAATCAAGTCATGATAGCAATAATCTTAAAGCAATATCTGAAATGAACAGTAAAATCAATATCATATGAAATGATAAGTCAAATAGCTATCATGATCCACTGGGCAACACCCAACCATGGTGTGCACAGGTCACAATCCAGCTGATAATATGAATGTCAAATAAATCTAGCATCAACAATATGTCTCAACCGGAAATTCAAGCATGTTAAATCTGAATATCTATAACTCACAGTGTTGGGTCTTTATCAAACAGATATAAAAATCTGTCTCCTGAGTTATCTCAGGATTTTATCTTTGTCAATTCTGTTCTCTGTCAATTCAAATCTTTGACCCTCTTTAAATCTTTAAATCTCTGTATTTATGTTCAGAATTTCACTGAACCTGTCCATAATTATCATATCAATATTTTTTCAATATCAATATCAACATCTTTAAAATCTTTATTTTATCTGATTCTGATAACTGATCATTCATTTAATTTTCTTTTGTTCATATTAAATTCTCAAAGGATCAATATTTTATATATATTAATATATAATTATTTTGTTAATTATCTTGTTATTTTATGCGTCGTCCAAGTGTTTTATTCATTATATTCGAATTTAAGGAGTGAGTTTCGAGTTTAACACCTAATTTCGAATATAGAAGGTTAAATTCGAACCAATATTCGAATATATACACTAAATTCAAATATGTATACTCAATTCAAAGTCCATGGCTAATTTCAATGACATTAAATATATGCATGCTAAACTCGAATAGTGGAGGATAATTCAAATATAGTACCAAATTAAATCCTAAGCTAATATTCAAGAATATTAAAGTCAATTATGGGTATTAAAGTCAAATGAGACTTAATTTTGAATACTCATTCGAACCTAAGGACAAATTCGAGAGCTCCGATTCGAATTTGATGCCTAGATTCGAATTCATTCTCGAATTTATCTCCATTTCGACTTTGTTCTATATTTTTCGAGTTTGTTCTTGGCATTCTCGAATTTGTTCATATTTACAGCTTTAAATCATACATTTCTACATCTAAAATCACGAATATGATAAATATTAAGCCTAAGTTCGTTTATATTATACTTATTCTAGTTAAAACTTTGCTTTAATCATTCAAGAATTAATAAATTCGAATTTTATCTTCAAAACGAAAATATAAAAGCTAAAGGATTCGATTTTTACCTTGAATTCGTATGAAATCGAACTTGTGATAGCAGATTCGTGTAGTATTCTCCGAGATCTTTCTAACGATATATAAAACTTGATAATCGGACGGTCGGTTTGTAAGATAATTTAGAGAGAAGGTAGAGAGAGAAAGTTAGAGAGAGAGTAGAGAGAGAGAGTCTGATTAAATGGTCTTAATTCTCGTTTATATACTCTATCTAGTTATATTTGTTACTTAACCCACTATTATTTTTGTATCTTATATCTCTTTTATTTAATTATCTTTAATCATAATCTTTAAATATTTATATAATTCAATTAATATTTCATAACTTAATTAAATTATAAATCAAATAATTACATTATTGGTTCGAAAATACTTAATTTACGACTGGGTCAAAAGTTAGGTTGTTACAGAATGGGCTCCACCACGCACAAACTTCGTCCCCGAAGTTAGCTATGTTCGAACAGACTGGGATAAGTAGCTTTCATGACATCTTCAGATTCCCAAGACTGATGCGAACCTTTGTGGTGTTTCCACTGGACGAGCACCATCTGTATTTCTTTATTTCTAAGCTTCTTGGTCTTCGAGTCCAGAATACGTTCTGGCTCCTCAACCACTCGAAGCTTCTCATCAATCTGCAAATTAACGTGTGGTATCTGAACTTCTCTTTCGTCAGCTAAGCTCTTTCTCAGATGACTAACATGGAATACAGGATGTATTCCAGATAAGTCCGCTGGCAGTTCAAGATGATAAGATTGATTTCCTATCTTTTCAACAATCTTGAACGGACCGATGAATCTCGGAGCTAGCTTGTTTCGCTTTATAAATCTAACCACATTCTTCATTGGAGATACTTTCAGCATCACCCAATCGTTAACTGCAAAACTAATCGATCGATGTCGATTGTCATAGTATGACTTCTGCCTGCTTTGAGCTTCCAGTATATTTTTTCTAACAAGTTGAATCTTCTCGTGAGTCAACTGTAGAAGGGCAGGACCCGCTATAGGTGATTCACCTGTTTCGCGCCAACAGGTAGGAGTTCTGCACTTTCTTCCATACAAAGCTTCAAAAGGAGTCATCTTGATCGTTGAATGATAACTGTTATTATATGAGAATTCGACCAACGGCAAGTGGTCATCCCAATTACCACCTAGATCAAGAATGCAGGCACGAAGCATATCTTCTAGAGTTAAGATAGTACGCTCACTCTGGCCATCGGCATTAGGATGATAAGCAATACTCATAGAGATCCGAGTACCCATCCCATTTTGTAGAGCTTGCCAGAATCTAGATGTGAAACGACTATCACGATCAGATACCATAGACCTTGGCACACCGTGACGAGAAATTATTTCTGTGATGTATATCTGTGCCAACCCATCAAGAGAATACGTCTCTTTCATCGGTATGAAGTGAGCTGACTTCGTTAATCGGTCAACGACTACCCAGATGCAGTCGTGCTGTCTCTTAGTTTTCGGCAACTTCGTGATGAAGTCCATGGTTATATGCTCCCACTTCCACTCGGGAACTGGTAGTGGTTGCATATCCCCAAAGGGTTTCTGATGTTCTGCCTTAACCATCTGACATATTCTGCAGTTTTCAACATAATGACTGATGTCTTTCTTCATTCCTGGCCACCAGTAGTCAGCTTTTAGATCGAAGTACATCTTTGAGCTGCCAGGATGAACAAATGATTTGGACTGATGAGCTTCAGATAGAAGAGTGCTGTGAATTGAACCATACTTAGGAACCCAGATTCGGTTTCCCTTGAGACAATGAAGTCCCAAATGATTCAGAGTTAGAAATTGTAACTGCCCTTTAAGATTTTCAGAACCGATATTCTCTTCTTTCAACGCTTCGGCTTGAGCAGATGTGATGTCTTCGATAAGATCAGAAGAGAATACAACAGGAGTCAGGGCATAGCAACACTTTTCTGGATACACCTTTCTACTCAAAGCATCCGCGACCACATTAGCTTTGCCGGGATGATATAGGATCTCGCAATCATAGTCCTTGATAAGCTCCAAGGACCGTCGCTGTTTCATGTTTAGATCCTTTTGAGTAAAGAGATGCTTGAGACTCTTATGATCGGTGTAAAGCTGACACCGAGTCCCATAGAGATAGTGACGCCAGATCTTCAGTGCAAAGGTAACGGCAGCCAACTCAAGATCATGAGTTGGTGCACTTTTCTCGTAATCTTTTAATTGCCTTGAAGCGTAGGCAATAACTTTTCCCCTTTGCATCAGAACACATCCTAAGCCAGTACCATATGCGTCGCTGTAAACGACAAAGTCATCATTGCCCTCTGGTAAGGCTAGGATTGGCGCTTGAATAAGCTTTTGCTTCAGAGTTTCAAATGCCTCTTGCTGTTTATCAACCCATACGAAAGGTGTATTCTTTCGTGTTAGCATTGTAAGTGGCACAGCAATCTTCGAGAAGTCTTTTATGAATCGCCGATAATAACCGGCCAATCCAAGGAAACTTCTTATTTCGGAGGCATTGCGAGGCGTTTGCCATTTTTGAACGGCCTCGACTTTAGACGGATCAACGGAAATACCTTTGCCAGAAACAACATCGCCAAGGAATTGAATCTATAAAAGCAATAAAGTAGAGTTTCAAGTTTTGTTCAATCAAAGGACGCTTAAGGAATAGCTCAAGACAATGTAAAGTTATACCTGTCTGAGCCAGAATTCGCACTTAGAAAATTTTACATAGAGTCTTTCTTTTCTCAGTAACTCTAGCAATTGCCGCAAATGAATAGCATGATCAGCCTCCGTTTTGGAGTAAATCAGAATATCGTCTATGAATACGATAACTGACTTATCCAGCATCAGTCTGCACACGCGATTCATGAGGTCCATGAACGCCGCTGGTGCATTCGTTAAACCAAACGGAATTACGAGAAATTCGTAATGACCGTATCTTGTTCGGAAGGCTGTCTTCGGAATATCCTCATCTCTGACTTTTAATTGATGATACCCAGAACGAAGATCGATTTTCGAGAAGTAGCTGGCTCCTTGTAACTGATCAAATAGATCATCAATTCTGGGCAGAGGATACTTATTCTTTATTGGGACTTTGTTCAACTCCCGATAATCGATGCACATTCGAAAAGTTCCGTCTTTCTTCTTAACGAATAAGACAGGTGCACCCCACGGAGATGAACTCGGTCGGATAAATCCCTTTTCTAACAGCTCTTGCAACTGCTTTGACTTTCCTGCATTTCTGCAGGTGCAAGTCTGTAAGGAGCTTTAGCAATAGGAGCCGCACCAGGAACCAAGTCAATGCCGAACTCGACTTGACGTTCTGGTGGCACTCCAGAAATATCATCAGGAAACATGTCTGGGAACTCACAGACGATAGGGATATCAGATTAGGATTTCTTTTGGGCTTCAGAGATAGATTCAGACGAAACATAGCATATGTAAGACTCATGACCCTTAGACAGATACTTGTGAACTTTTTCAACAGTTATAAAGCAGTGAGCACCTTTTCGCTTCTCGCCTTTGATTTCCAATACTCGGCCGTCTGAAGACTTAATTCTGATGATTCGCCGATTGCAGACGATCGTAACCTCGTTATTCATTAGCCAGTCCATGCCGATGATGACGTCGAACTCTTTCAACGGAATCGGGATAAGGTCAAGGTTGAACACGATATTGTCAACAAGTAGAGTGCAGTTTCGATATACAGAATTAGCCATAACATAGTTGTTACTGGCTGTCTCAATGTCAAGTACTACGGGAAGCTTCGATGGAGACTTATATAATCTTTGTGCAAAAGATGTTGATATGAAAGAATGACTAACACCGGAATCGAATAATACGCGAGCAGGGATTGAGTTAAGCAGGAACGTACCGGTAACCACGTCAGGTGTTTCTTTTGCTTCCTCGGCTGTTATTTGAAAAGCTCGAGTCCTTGCGGTCGGAGTAGCAGCAGAACTCTTTACTGTAGAACCTCCCGCTGATGTTTGCGACTGAAATCTTTGCCCGCTGCGACACTGATACATGAAATGTCCTCTTTTCCCGCATTTCACACATCCACGTCCTTGCTGTGGGCACTCTTCACTGCTATGACCAATTCAGTTACACGCAAAACAAGTAACATCATCTGGGTTACACAGCCCCATATGTGACTTTCTGCATCTCTTGCAGAATCGTGGCTCATTTGTTAGTGAATACGCTTGGGCTTTCGGCTGTGAACTATACTGCTGTGGCTGTTGAGACTAGGATTTGTTTGTCTTGAAGAATCTACCGAATCTTTGCTTCTTCGGAGGAGAAGGACATGTCGGGTTAGTAGACAGAGCATAAAGCTGATCGCCGTACTCCAAATACCCTCGCTCGATCTGTCTAGCTTCTTCTACCATTTCCAATTAACTCTTGTATTTTATTGCGCTCATCGGATGTCGATATCTTGGGTTGAGTCCTCCGCGGAATCTATTCATTTTTCTTTCTTTGGTAGCTACTTGATACGATGAGTAGCCGCATAGTCGCGAGAATTCATGCTCATATTCGTCAACAGTTTTGGTTCCCTGAGTCAGCTGCATTAGTTGAACCTCCATCTTATCTTGTTGATCAATAGGACAATATTTTGCATTGAACATATCAAGAAACTGGTTCCACTCTAAAGTCTGAATAATTTCTTCGCCATAGATACTTCTCTGGGTCTTCCACCATGCACGAGCATCTCCAACAAATAACGCAGACGCATAGCTCACTTTCTTTGAATCTAAACAGTCAGAGATTCTAAAGATCTCTTCGGTATGACTAATCCAATCCATCGCCTGAATTGGATTCACTGTACCCTCAAAGTTCAGGGCACCGCTCGCTTTGAAGTCCTTGAACTTACAGCCTTTAGGCTGCTCGATTTGGGTTTCAGGAGTAGAGTTATCAGAATCAGATTCATTAGTCTGGACTTGCTTTTCTTTCCTCTTATTTTTCTTATCTTCACGTCTTTTTGCTTCGGCCTCATCTCTGGCCTGAAACTGTTCTTGCAATATTTTATTTTGTTGTTCTGAGTGTTGGGCTAAAAGTTGTTGCATCATTTCGAACATTTGTTGTGGGGTCATGTTTGGTATGTCACCTGATCCTGATCCTGACATCTTCTACTGAAAATTAAAATCAATTAACTATCAGTTTATAGACTTAGATCTATGTACACTTTTTTCCCATCCTAAAAGTCTGTACATCCTATCTCAGTTTAAACCACCTAAATGATTGATACATATGTATTGCTTCAGTTTGAGACCAAGTATACTCACGTAATACTTGATTCACTCAAACTATGGGCTCTGATACCATCCTGTGAAGACCACCCCTTGCAGGGCGGTTCTCACGAGTCTAGGTCCCACATCATGCAATACGATATCAATCATACTAAGATAAAGTAATTAATTGCGGAATATTAAATTACAGTACAAACATATTAGGATTTAAGCTTAATACAAATTACCCATTTTAAATTAAACTTATAAGGGGCACAAGTCTAATCTAATTGATGCCATCATATTATCAAAATAAATCTACCCAGATCACCATAATATCGTCATCCAATTAGTACCAAAATGGGGTCGCTGAGTAGAGGTCTATGAAACTTCTGTCTTGAGCGTGTAAGACCTAAGAACTAGGTTCGGTAGGTGACTTTCCTTTGTCTTTTCCTGTAAAATGTGAAGTAGCAACTGTAAGCAAAGCTTAGTGAGTAAACAGATTTTCAAATTAACATGCATGTCAAGCGGATCATCAATCTAGCGTGATATGTCTTGGCTGCCGCTACAGCCCTCATGATTGAGACATAGAAGTCATAGAGTCTGATGATGCTCAGGCCACGCTCACGCTTAAATCGTGGGGATCAGCCACATACTGGGCTAGCTACCAGTAAATCAACGTGGCGGAACATCGGAAGTCATTACCAAGTTCAATAGAACTGGTGAAATAGCCAGGTCTAGAACAATAGACCAATCAGGGCTAATCAAGCTGAATCAATATGTCAAGTATATGCATTGATGAAGCATACGTAATCAAGTCATAATAGCAATAATCTCAAAGCAATATCTGAAATGAACAGTAAAATCAATATCATATGAAATGATAAGTCAAATAGCTATCATGATCCACTGGGCAACACCCGACCATGGTGTGCACAGGTCACAATCCAGCTGATAATATGAATGTCAAATAAATCTAGCATCAACAATATGTCTCAACCGGAAATTCAAGCATGTTAAATCTGAATATATATAACTCACAGTGTTGGCTCTTTATCAAACAGATATAAAAATCTGCCTCCTGAGTTATCTCAGGATTTTATCTTTGTCAATTATGTTCTCTGTCAATTCAAATCTTTGACCCGCTTTAAATCTTTAAATCTCTGTATTTGTTCAGAATTTCACTGAACCTGTCCAGAATTATTATATCAATATTTTGTCAATATCAACATCTTTAAAATCTTTATTTTATCTGATTCTGATAACTGATCATTCATCTAATTTTAGTTTGTTCATATTAAATTCTCAAAGGATCAATATTTTATATATATTAATATATAATTATTTTGCTAATTATCTTGTTATTTTATGCGTCGTCCAAGTGTTTTATTCATTATATTCGAATTTAAGGAGTGAATTTCGAGTTTAACACCTAATTTCGAATATAGAAGGTTAAATTCGAACCAATATTCGAATATATACACTAAATTCGAACCAATATGTATTCCAATTCGAATTTGATGCCTAGATTCGAACTCATTCTCGAATTTATCTCCATTTCGACTTTGTTCTATATTTTTCGAGTTTGTTCTTGGCATTCTCGAATTTGTTCATATTTACAGCTTTAAATCATACATTTCTACATCTAAAATCACGAATATGATAAATATTAAGCCTAAGTTCGTTTATATTATACTTATTCTAGTTAAAACTTAGCTTTAATCATTCAAGAATTAATAAATTCGAATTTTATCTTCAAAACGAAAATATAAAAGCTAAAGGATTCGATTTTTACCTTGAATTCGTACGAAATCGAACTTGTGATAGCAGATTCGTGTAGTATTCTCCAAGATCTTTCTAAAGATATATAAAACTTGATAATCGGACGATCGGTTTGGAAGATAATTTAAAGAGAAGTTAGAGAGAGAGTAGTGAGAGAGAGTCTGATTAAATGGTCTTAATTCTCGTTTATATACTCTATCTAGTTATATTTGTTACTTAACCCACTATTATTTTTGTATCTTATATCTCTTTTATTTAATTATCTTTAATAATTATTAAATCATAATCTTTAAATATTTATATAATTCAATTAATATTTCATAACTTAATTAAATTATAAATCAAATAATTACATTATTGGTTCGAAAATACTGAATTTACGACTGGGTCAAAAGTTAGGTTGTTACATGTACATCCAGATTCTCTAAGTAGAGCATCATTATGCACTGCCAACCAGAGAAGTTTGATGATTGAACTTGGGGGGTTTGGCCATAGAACCATTGTCATAGTAAGAGAAGGAAGTGGTAGCACTGTTGTCCATAGGAAAGTAGGGAGAATGAGAGATCTAGAGTTAACACACACTCTATCTGCTCTGATACCAGTTGTAGGTCCCAAAAGGTTTTCCTAGTGAGTTGTTCTAAGCTGTAGAGGGGGGGTGAATACAGCAAATTAAAACTCAACACTCTTTTATCAATGTTTGTGTATAATATTAACAAGTGTTAATTACAAACAAGCTTGACTGCCGAAAGGTTCAAGCTGAGATGACAGATACAACAGATGTTTAATGTAAGGTCACCTACCTGCGGATACGATCTTGACGCGACACCGTCCAACGAGTGCAGAATCTTCGTTAGGGGTTTAACGGATCGATCGCACACACGGAAACACGGAGACTAACACAATGATAGATGTCAACAACGAACGTCCCGACACGTGAATCTCTCCAAACGACTCTCTGCAATGCTCACAAGTTCGTAGGTGCACAATACGAGCTCTGGGCGTTAATCTCTGCAAAAGTCCCTAATCAAAATTGATTAAACCTTAATTATAGAGCTTATGTTCGAACTTAGCTCAGACAAGTTCGTGAAGGCCCAAGCCCACGAACTTGTCCACTACAAGTTCGAACCTAGCCTTTGAACTTATTCTTGAACTTGTCTTTGATTCTAGAACTTGTTCATGAACTTATGTTTGAAGTTACCTTTGAACTTATGTTTGAACTTATCTTTGAAATTATGTTTGAACTTATCTTTGAACTTAAGTAAACATCAATCACAAACAAGATCAAACATATATAACCAATATCAAACATATGTATCAACTTGTAATTACAAAGCCTGAACTTATTACAAAAGACTATCTACACTTAGACTGATATCGTCACACAGGATGCACTAACATTTAACTAATCTAAGACACACTCAGACTAGATACAATGAATACACTCACTAAGATGAACTCGTTGATTTTACAAGAGACAGATGGACAGCTTGAATAAGAACAGCTTGGACACACGTTACTGTGTATTCAAGCAGACTTGCATGAATGGAAAAACACACTTCAATGCACAATCTGAATTTCTCACTCTTGGTTATCTCACTATCCTTAGAACCTTCCTTTTATACTCTCACTGAGAATCTCAGTGAAGCTTCTTCATTGGACGATGAGATTGTGGGATGTCTTTCCAAAATACAAAACAAGTTTTCTGCACATTCTGATAAAGTAGACTCGTCTTCATGTGGCTGAATCTTTGTCTTTTTCTTTTTGTCTCTGTTTTATAAGGCTTTAACCAAAAGTGGAATGTCAACTTTGCATCTTTCTTCTTTTGATAAGGCCATTTTGATATAAGAAATGGTCTGTCACCCATTTCAAGTATCCACTTTGTCTTCATGTAACAAAACAACATAGGCAGTTTTAGCATCTTCTGTTTTCCACTTTGTCTTCGACTTTGTAAACTGATCTTGTAGTCCAAAACAATACATGAGGACTTGGAAACATATTTCATAAAGTGTTTAGCCTGTTCGCAAAGAACATGTTCTGTTCACAAAGAACAAAACAGTTAGAATTTGTCCAAGCTGCTTAACAGAATAGAGCAACGTAGACAGTTTATGTCCAGCCTGTTCAACAGACAGAACAGCTTGGACAATCTGTCTTTGTTGCAACGAATGCAATAGGGTAAACAGCTTTGACTTATAATGCAAATCACTTTTCAGGTTTCAATAAGGCATTAACAGACGTTAAATTATACTTTCAAGTGCATCAAACAAGTTTGATTAAAAATCTCCCCCTAAGATGTAGAACATGTTTGACTAAGGCCTTTTTGTGCCTAACAATATCTACATATACATAATACACATATACGTATGTATGTATGTATGTATGTATGTATGCCTTTGTATGTATGTATGTATAAAATACTTTTGAACGTGTCTCTGGCCATAAACATAATAGAAAAAAAAAATTTTATTTTTTATTGAGGCCTTTTGACGTTGGGATCATTGCAGAACTGTAGAACCAATCTACGCCATATAATTATAATATAACACTGGTGAATAAGATGATAATTATGCGATTAACATAAAATTAATTTAGTCCACCAAGTTTGACTACCAAATTTGACCATTGTTTTAACTATTATCATATTAAATGTATATGCAGTGCTGCATAGTGTTATATACTATTACTTCGACGTTCAATATTCTGTTATCGTATATTAAATGAACATCTGGGTAACTTTTAATGTGTGTGTGTGTATATATATGTAACACGTAAACTTTTTTTGAAAAAAAATATTTCATAAACAATCTGATCGATATATATAAATATAAACGTTAAATATTTATATCAAATCTGGAATGATAAATTACAATAATAATCATATTATTTAATTATTTAATTTTGAATGCATATGAAGTGCTGAATATATGATATATATTATTACTTTGACGTTCAATATTCTGTTATAGTATATTGTATACACATCTGGGTAGTTATTTTTTAAAATTTATTGCGTAATTTTTAAAAGAAAATATATATATATATATATATATATATATATATATATATATATATATATATATATATATATCATAAACGGTCTGATTGATCTATATAATATAAATATTAAATTTTTATATCAAATTTTGAATCGTATAATAATAATCACATTGTTTTAATATTTATTGTTAAATATAAATGAAGTGTTGAATATATGTTATATATGAAATACAATAGTAATCAGATATTATATGCAGTGTTGAATATATGATATATACTGTTACTTTGACTTTGAATGTTCTCGATATGATACATTGATCATCTGAGTAACCATTTTTTTTACCAAAAATAAACACGTGAATTTTTTTCGAAAAAACTATATTATGACCGTTATCGTTTTAAAAAATATAAAATTCTAATTTTTATGGTACAATTCTTTTGATTTAAAAGTTAATCAAATTAATGTTTTTTTTAAATTAAATAATAGGATAGTTTTTTGTTTGGCCAATCTTTTTGCTAATACCAAAATCTCACAATTTTACCTCGAATTAAAAAATTATTAATACCAATCTTTTTTTACTAAATTCACACTTTATCAATTTAATCAAGACCATTAAATTAATCTAATCCGTGGATGAGATTGCTTATACAGTTGTACATCATGTTTTAATTGTGCAATGATCTCATCTATTTATAATACTTTTGGATGTGTTTCCGATCATAAACAAAATAGAAATAAAAAAATTCATTTTCTATTGAGACCTTATAAAATTTGAGATCCTATAATATTTAGGGGGCGTTTGGTTCGTGGATTTCCTGGGATTCGCTGGGATTTGCATTTAAAATCCTGTGTTTGGTTCGTAGATTTCAGTAAGGATTTAAAATCCCTTCCTTCTTTGTTATTTAAAAACCCAGCCTCCCTCCTAGGATTTGAAATCCTAGTTACCTTGCATTCTTTAGATTAGCAAACTTTTTCTATAAGATAATGCAGATTTCTTGACAAAATCCTGACAAATGCAAATCCTGCATAATGCAAATCCTTTGACAAAATGCAAATCCCAGAGAAAAAAATCTGCGAATCAAACGCCCCCTTAGGGAGTTAGGGTCCTAAGTATTGGTCTCTTTTGGACGCTTTTAGTGCCGGCTCTAAAACGCGTGACTTCCCCGTCCAATGGAATGGTATACCTCTCTCTAAACACGATAGTGGGTCATGCGTTTTCGTTCATTTAATGGCACCTATGGTTTGTAAGTAATATTACAGACAATAACAAAAAGAAAAAGAATCTTCTTTATGTATTATAATATAAATAAAAAACTATGTATCACATGGTGTGCTTCAAGGCACTATATTTATTTTTCTGGAATTTTCTCATCAGTCCAATGTGAATTAATTTTAAATCTAAATTAAAATTATATCTTATACATGTACCTATCTATTTATTTAATTTAAGAAATATTTTATGTACTTATAATTTATTAAAATGTAATTATCATATATATAATTTATAAAAAAGTATTATAACTTATTTAAAATAGGTTTATGTCATACGTTGAAAAGATAAAAATAATACAATATTAGTAAAAGTATATGTTATAAAATTTTATTTATTGTAATATAATATATTAAATTATATTCAATGTAAAACAAAAATATCAAATTATATTAATTGAAAACGTATAAAACTAAGTATAAGTTTAAAAAAATGATGAAAAATAGCTACTATTTATCTCTGTATATAATTAGAAAAATAATATAAATAAAATTTTATTTCTTCTATATATTTAAAAAATCAGTATTATGTGTTTTAATATAAATTTTTTTTTTATATAACAATTATTTATTAAAAGTTTTCATATAATACGAATAAATAAACTAGTTAAATTTGTAGCAAGTTGATTATAGAAAAAATTAGTGAGTGACATAAATCAAATTTATTTATCTTTTACGTATAATATTATATTACTATCTAATAATATTTTTATAAAAACATTTTAGAAAATTATCACCTAAAAGAAACCAACGTGTAGGGTGCTCTTTAAAAGAAACATATTCATTGTTTGAAGATGTTTGAAACTTCCAAGGAATTAAAAAGTAAAAGTAAATAAGATTAAATATTTATAAACGACGTCATAATTAGAGGGGAGATTCTCTTGGGGATAAGGTTAGCTGAGGCAGGTCAGGAGGTCACCCTTTTTATTTTGCTTATCATCTCAAACTCTATTATCTCTCGATACTTTCATTTTGATTAAATAGCCTCTTTTTTAATTTTAATGTGGATTGTGCATTGATCTATTTCAATAAGTAGTATATTAATAATCGGTTTTGAGTATTAAAACATATAAAAGAATAATGTGTCTTAAACTTTTTTTTTTTTTTTTTTTGGAAAACAACATAGTATTTTTTTAAAGGGGTTTGAACTATTCTTATGTTGTTTGATTTGAAATTTAAACAATAATTATCTAATTGAGAAGTAAAACAAATTTATTGTTTTTTATTTTAGCATATTATGTATATTTTGATACTAATATTCTTTAATCAATTATTATATTTTATGATATCTTCGTTAATATTGTTTAATATTATTACTTTTGTCATTAATAATGAAAATAATGAATATTGAATAGTAAAATAGAACTTAATATATTACTTTTGTCCTAGGTTGTTGCCCCTGTGCCCCCACCCTCTTAGAGCCGACCTCTTATGTTAGTCCACTAATTTAGTAACTGCGTATTAAGCTGTTATTTTCAACATACATAAAATATAATAATTTAAAAGATAAAAATATAAATATTATTTTTTAAACAAAAGTATATAATAGTGATATTATTTTTTATTATGACCTGTTAATCTTATATATTTTTAAATTATAATAAATAAGTTAGTAGAATATTATATTTTGTTTGCTTTGAATTTTAAAAGTAGATTATTTTAGATTTGGATAGATATAATTTAAATTTTTTTATTGTTTTCAAAAACTATATATGCCACGTGTCGATTCATGGTGATGACACGTGACTTTACAAAGAATGGGTATAGTTACTCTTTTATTAGTATTTATACATATTCTAGTTTATTAATCTACTAGTCTATTGATTCATATATTATATGAATATTTCAAGAGTAATTGTTCCCTTAAAATATGTAAGTTTAAAATATTATTATTAGGATATCAAAAAATTAGTAATGCACTATTAATATGATATTAATTAGATATAGATTGAAAGTCGTGAAGATAAACATAATAAACCTTAGAAAAAGTAAGTGTTTTTACATTCTCTTCAACCACTACAAGAAATGTGACATTTAGTTTTTTTTTTTTGAACGACAAACTATCCTACTCCTACTCCTAAACTACTCCTTTAAGACCAGACTCACTTACTCCACCTAAATATCAACTTGCCTCCGACGGGGATCGAACCCGTGACCTCTCGCTTACAACTCCCCGATCTTACCGCCAGGCCAAAGGCCTTTTGGTATGTGACATTTAGTGACAGACACGTATAGTGACATATAAGTAAAGTGTCACTAGATTATATTTCTAGTGTCACATATTAAGATAACTTTTACCTACCAGCAACTTGTGTTTTTTACTTTTACCCACACTTATATAATATTTTATATGTGTAGGTAAAACCATTAATTTTTATTTTTTTTTTATATTGAAATAAAGAGTCAATATGGTTATTGCTGAGACTTATCTAAACCCTAGTTCCCAAAATGGTTCTCGGCTGAGGAATATTGAGATCATCGTCGATTGAAGAGACTCCACGTTTTCGGCATCCCTATCCTTCCTCGTCAAATCTCCGGCCTAAGTTGGTTCTCTGCTATTGAATACCGGTTAGTTTGATTTCCTATATGTGCAAAGTCGTTGCTTCTCATATTTTAGTTTAACTTTTCTATCATCGCTCTGTCTCATCTGGTTAATTCGAACTCTTATGCACCGGATGCTAGTTTCTTCTAAGGATACAATAAGCTTGAGGTGTTTGAAGTTATCATTGCTCTAGTCGATCTCATCTGGTTAATTGCTCTGTTCTCATCTGCTGCCTCCTCTTCTCATCTAATATCACAAGTATACTTCAAATTATTGAGGTGTTTAAATAGTATAAAATTTCAATGGTACTGGTCCAACATTGTTTGCCAATTGTGACATCGAGCTACTGTTAGGTTTCATAATACCCCTAGCAATCTGATTATAGTTGCATCGATTTCCTATTAAGCTTCCTTTTTTAATCCGATTACCATATACCATCCTGTGAACATTAGACATTTTCATAGGATTGTAACACCTCATCCAATATAAAACCCTTCTGAAGATCTGTCAGCCTCCTTGTATGCCCTGAATTCCATTCATAAATAGACAGGAACATGCTATGTTCATTCTACTTAAAAAAATTGGTTCGGACTTGGTTCAAGATTTTCTTAATAACACTAAAACAGGTTCTATGTTCGGTGATTAGTTATGAGCTGGCTCTTTTCATTTTTCTCACATTAGAATACATAGTTATAGGTTTGAAATTTTCATTGAAGGACATTATTGAGTTATAATTAAACTAATCAAATGCATGTCAATGTTTAAGGTGTAATTGATGTTGCATTTTAAAAATCTGAAAGGAAATGATGTTTCAATTATGATACAGAGACTTAGTTACATGCCGATTAGAGTGCGCAGAAGGGTCCGAGTCTTTAAAGAATGGCCACCAAGGCCTCGGCTCTATGTTGTGGGTAGAAGTAGGACCCCAGACTTAGTAGTCTTGGGGTGTGTCTTGTGGATAAAACAACAACAACATCACAGTCCTTTAGGATTTAAATTGTGTGTTATGTGGGATTTCAAATGCCATTGATCCATTCTAAAATCTGAATTAAACCAGAAATATATGTGCTGCCATATGAGTGTTGTCTGAGACTCGTAAAGGGTGTGGTCATAATGGCCAGCAGCCTTGAATTGGTTTTGTGTGTGCTTAATCTTTGAACACTAAGTCGCCATGGATCCTTATCTCTCTGTTTCAAACATGAATGTCCTGCTGTGGAGTGGGCCATAAAATGAGTACCCAGCAGAGTCTTACAAGTCTCGGGGTAGTGGCTGGTAATTTAAACAGATGCAGAAAAATAGCATCAGTTCTCGTTTGTTCATCCTGTTAAAAACAGAAATGTGATCAACAACAAGTGTATTTATATGTATGTAGTATGCTTGTGTGTGCTGTTAAGTGATGAGAAACACAAACCAAATCAGCAGCAGCAGGGTAGTAGCTGGACATGATATTCTATTCTAAAATTTATGCATTCATGTGTGTGGTGTGATCTTATGTGTGTGTGTGTGTGTGTGTGTCTATTAAGTTAATTGATCCATAGAAATCTTTCCGCAATACATCTCCTACATCATTAAGTTAACATTTTACTTTTAATTATTAGTTGGAAGTTCCTTGGATAAGTCTTGGATGTACGTTGAACAAAGAGCGTGTGTCCGATATGTAAATGGGGCGGATTTCTTTCTAAACTTTGCTTTTGAGAAATCAAATCATCATGGAACGATTTTATGCCCGTGTAAAAATGTTTGAGCTTGTCTTAATCATCCAAGGGATGAAGTGTATAATCACCTTATAACTTCGGGATTCTAGAAAGGATACACAAGTGGATATATCATGGCGAAGTTCGTGAGGTATCATCTTCTAGTACAAGGCCAAATGAGGAAGACGTTTTCCAACATGACATGCATGGGGTGCTGCATGACCTTTTCCCTGCCGATGGAAATGAAGGAAATGAAGATATTGGTGAAAGTCCAGGGCCATCAGAGGAGAACAATTTTAATAATGAGCCCATGTTTGGAAAAAATAAAAAATGATTTAATGATTTGCTTAAGGATGTTGAACAGAAAGTGTACACGGATGCCAAGTATAACAAGTTATCGTGTTTGATACATCTGTATCATATAAAGTCCCTTAATGGTTGGTCTAACAAATCATTTTCCATGTTTCTTGAGTTTTCACATGGCTTGTTACCCAAAGAGAATTTGTTGCCAAAAACAAATGAACAAGTTAAAAAAGATCTTATCAAATTTAGGACTTGTGTATGAAAAAAAATCCATGTATGTCCTAATGGTTGCATGTTGTTTTGGGATGGTAACGAGAAAGAACAAGTATGTTCTACATGTGGTGCTTCTAGATGGAAGTTAGCTACACCTAATGCAGATGAGTATGTAGATCCACAAAGGAAGAAGGCAGCAAACATTTTACGATGGTTTCATTTGAAACCTAGACTTCAAAGATTGTTCATGTCTTCAAAGACAGATAGCCTCATGACTTGGCATCATTTAGAACGAAAGAAAGATGGAAAACTACGACATCTAGCTAACGCCTTAGCATGGAAGGACTTTGATGAGAAGTATCATGAATTTGCAAGTGACACTCGAAATGTTCGCTTGGCTCTAGCAAGTGATGGCTTCAATCCATTCAGGACAATGAACGTGAGCTATAGTATTTGGCCCGTTTTTGTTATTCCATACAACTTGCCTCCATGTGTGTGTTATGAAGCAATCTAACTTCATTCTGTCATTAGTTTTTCCAGGTCCTAAGGGTCCTGGGAATAAGATTGATGTGTACATGCAACATCTCATAAAAGAATTGAAGGAGTTGTGGGATGTTGGTATTGAAACTTTTGATGTTGTAACAAATAAAAACTTCCAGTTGAAGGCTGTAATTCTTTCTACAATATCAGACTTTCCTGGATATGCCAACCTTTCTGGATGGAGCACCAAGATAGAATATGTATGCCATTGATGTGGGTTTGCTAAATCATCAAAATGGCTAGATAATGGAAGGAAATGGTGTTATATGGGTCATCAAAGATGGCTTCATTTTGATCATTGTTGGCGTACTGACACCAGATCTTTTGATGGAAAGGAAGAATTAAGAGATGCACCTATACCACCTTCTAGAGATGTTGTGCTCAATCAATTACAAGACATTGATTTCCTTGCTGATCATGGTGACAGTGGTCTTTGGAAAAAGAAAAGCATTTTCTTCAAGTTACCATATTGGAAGAAGTTGTTACGTCACAATCTCCATGTGATGCACATTAAAAAAAATGTGTGCGACAACATTGTCGAAACTTTGTTGGGACAAGAGGGTAAGTCAAAAGACAATATGAAAGCCCAATTAGACTTGCAAAAAATGGGTATACGAAAGGAATTGCATCCGGAAAAACATCCTCAAAGCAAAATTTATACAAACCAAAAGCATGTTAGGAAATGACCCGAGCTGAAAAGATGATTTTTTTGCAAGACCTCAAGTCTATTAAACCTCCTGATATTCATCAAACATATCACGTTGTGTGAAGTAGAATGAAAGGAAATTGATCGTTATGAAAAGTTATGATTGTCACATGTTGATGCAAGAATATTTGCCCATCGCATTACGTGAACTTTTTGCCTGACCACGTTAGCACAATTATAATTGGGCTATGCGATTTCTTTTGGCGAATATGTCTTAAAGATTTAACTAAAGATGATCTTTAATTTCTTGAATTTCAAGTTGTCGTTACAATATGCAAACTTGAGAAAATATTCACCCCTTCATTCTTTACTGTCATGGTTCATCTAGTGATTCATCTTGTCAGAGAGGTACGACTTGGAGGCCCTGTGACTTTTCGGTGGATGTATCCTGTTGAAAGGTAAACTTTTTGAATTTACATAAATTTATGTCCTTTTTAATTTCATGTAAATTGTAAATGAGTTTCAAATACCCAACAATAATTATAGGGACCTATTAACGATCAAGTCATATGTCAACAATAGAGCCCAACCAGAAGGTTATTTGGCTCGTGAGAGCTTGACTTTTTGCTCCCGCCATCATTCTGGAGTAGAAACCTTATTCACAAGACCAATAAGGAATGATGATAATAATGATCAAAATGATATTGAGGAATCTAAGTTACTTTGCCCGGGACGACCACTAAGGCAACACGTAGGTTCTCATTTGTCATCTCATAAAAGAAAGAGAGTTTCCCAATATGAGATTGATGAACAATCACTCAAACAAGCACATCATTATTTGTTGTTTAATGTTGAATCAATCAACTCATTCCAGAGTAATATAATTATGGTTTTAATCATTTTTATGTATTATACTTATTAAGGGAACTATCTTACATCAGATCATTTCATATTTAAAGGGAACATAAAAGTCTCATCAAGGGGCAAAGCCATTCACGTCGCCTGTCTCAATTTGAGCTTGAAAAGATTCGTTGCGAGAAATTTAGTGAATGGTTTAAAAATGTGTAGGTTTAACTTTGATATATGCTCAACCACATAAATTTAGCTTTGCTATAGACCTGAGATTCTTTTTTATAGGTTGAACGTTTAGAAGAGAAAATGGATCCAAGAGTGACACAAGAAATTAAGTGGCTAGCGTGGTCCAAATAATTTAATGAGCCAATATTCTGGTTACCTTGTTAAAGGTTATCGTTATCACACAAAAAATATGAAAGTTTGTTGAAGACACAAGATAGCGGAATTGTTATAACTGTGATGGACTCAAGTTTTGATCAAGGAATGGTAAACTACTATGGATCATTGAAGGACATTATTAAATTAAATTATTCTGGTAAAATACGAGTAGTTCTATTCAAATGTAATTGGGTTGACATCAATCTAGGCTATAAGCAAGATGAATTTGGCCTTACACTTGTGAACTGGTCATATGTGACACATACGAGGGCTAATTTACTTGATGACCATTTCGTTTTCGCATCACAAGTTAACAAGGTTTTCTATGCTCAAGATCTGAAGTCTGAAGGGTGGTTTGTCGTAAGGAATGTAAAAGTTAGGGATGCTTTTAACATGTGATGCAATGCTGATCAAAACAGTCTTTAATCAATTTCATACACATTTGATGTACTGAACCTGGATAGGAATGATGTTGAGAGTGATGATGAAACATTTATTACACCCGCTATAGAAGTGGAAGAAGTGGAAGAAGATGAAGATTCAATCTACCTTAATAACCTGCTAACAAAATCCAAAAACCATGTTTTGTTGCAGAAACTCATATATGATGATTACTATATACAAACAATTTAAGTGGCTTGTTTCCATATAACTTGATTGTTTGATTCTCTATGAAGTTTTCAAATTGTGCATTTAATAAAGAAACTACTGTCAATTTGAAATCTCTGCACGACTCAATCTGTACTCTTTTGTTATTATTGAAGACTCATCTTATACTTAAGAAACTCATGCTAATTCAAAATGTTCTGTTATAAGTTTTATGGTATCTATGATTGTATGATTGTATCTTTAGTATTGAAGATTCTAATTTGTTATGATCATATATTTTTTTATGCGTCTAGTTCTAATATTTTTTTACAGATAAATGCCTAAAAGATTTCATATTGTTACCATCGATGAAGCGGATCAAGAAGAATCACAACAAAATAGTGAGTTTCGAGAATCTTCCCGAGCATACCAATCTGCTAATAAATCATTTGAACAAGGAAATTTGTTTTTTGATTTATTTATACTAGTAAACTACTTCAAATTTGGTAATCATTTGAATCATATTGTTTAAAGTAAGGAACCTTAATTTTTGAAGATATTAAGATATTGGCAAGTTTCCCAGTCAAAGTCATAGTAGGCATGCAATTTTGAATCACATCCAACTCTCTGTGATTCTGGATCAGACCTTGTTGGGCATCAGCAAATGATAACATGTGATTTTGCTCCATGGGAAAACTTGTCGGTTTAAACGAGATGTTATTATACTCCTCTCACCTACTAATTACAATTGATTATTTGTCGTCCAAAGAGCTTGTATGTCATCTAGTAATCTCTTATGCATATATAGCCAAATACAATTATAGACCCGTACCTTAAATTGGTCCTTAAGTAATTTTGCTCTTTTTTTTTTGGAGTAGATCCTCTTTGAGCTTTAAGAATTATCATGAGTGAATCATTAACGTGTAAGTTGAACAACAGTCAGTAAGCAGTGGAGTTTTGCATTTATGGATCGATATTAGTGCAGGTGTATCCAAAAAAGTTCATGGTCATACAAAAAAGAAAAATATATGGAATTTAGAATCTAATCAGCGGATTCAAGTCACGTTTGATGAGACTTGGCAACCAATTGGTTACGAAGGGAATGAATTAACTCTCTTTCTTGGGATGCTAATGAGGATGCCACAACATATTAGGATTGATTACTTGGAATGTAGGAAGGTTCCTCAAGATAAAAAAGATGATCTATGGAGCATCGTAAATGCAAATTGTGTTAGACTTGTAAATGCAAATTGTGTTGGACTTATAAATTGTGAGTATGTGTAATATATATATTATCAATTGTTCAAATTCGTTTGTAGGAAAAATTTATTTTTATCCCAGTTGAGAGGGAAGAGATAAAGAAATGGGTAATGTGTGACATGGCCAGTAAGTGGAAAGCTTCGAAGTATGAACTTCAAAAATGTTAATATGATCCACGTTTGGCCATTGATGAAATTGTCACATCACAAACGGACGATAGAGTGAATAAAGAACAATTCAACGCACTTGTGACTAGTTGGTTAACTAGAAAAAAAAGGAGGTTTGTCCTTTAGCTACCAGTGACTAGTTGGTTCACTCAAAGAATGTTGTTAGTTGATAATATAGTTCTCCTTTATACCTTTACAATGTAAATATGTCAAAAAAGGATGCATGATATGACTAACTTATAAGTAAAAGAAGTTTTGATGATAGAATACACAAATTTAGGTAATTACATGTACTAGAATGGATCTTACAGGTGTTAATTGGCTTTATGATAAGATTATATATATAGCCATATATGTATTTTCATTACAGGTGTCCTTTTATATGTTAATGAACTTATAAACCGTATGTTCATTGAAAAAGTTTATATGTAGTAATCAAGACCAGGTTAATTTAACTTGAGTTTTTTGAAGTTCTATTAAAGAAATTGTGATCAATCAACAAATGAATTATGTGAGCAGTATGTAGCCTCAGGAATTGATGTTTAGTATTGGATCATGCAAATGTAGATAATCCACCTACTGTTTGTAATCTTATAGGACACAATGAATTAAATTGGGGTATGGTATATGAACCCTCAAATTAACCATTGAAAATGACTTTATATGCTGCTTTTGTCGGGTGTAGTTGATAAGTACTATTATGTGTTGTTGTTGCTGCTTATTTCTTGGAAAATAGTTATTGGCATTCTTGTATGCTATAATTTTTTGATATAATCATATAAATGGCAAATGAGGAAGGAACTTTCCTAATATACAATTTTTTAATTGTAGGTGGAAACAGAAAGAGAGAAGTAAAATCGTCTATGCTCAAAAGACCCTCATGTTACAGGGACCAAGTCATTTGCTCGTTTGACCAACGAAGAGGTCAAATGTTATTTTTCTATATGAAGCTTTTTGAAAGTAAAATATAATGTTTATTATGTTGTTATGAATTTATTAGAAGTATAATTGTTATAGCAGACAGAAAAGAATGACGATGTTCGACCATCAAGGGGAGCTATATATTGTTTAAGTCGTACGCGTAAATACGGGAGCATCATAAATGCAGAAGCCGTTGAAGTTGTGGTATGGGATTAGGTGGTGGTTTATTTAACTTCTCATTGAATTAGCTTTACATATATAATGTTTGATAAACATTCTTATGACCTATAGGATAATTTAAAGAGTGTTGTAGATTCTTCTAGTAGAAGTACGCCAGGGGATTAGACAAATGATGATTTGTCAAAAGAAAAAGGACTTGAAAACAAAGGCAGAATTCATTGCATAGGAAGAAATATTTGTATTACAAATAACAAACGATCTCAATGTTTGCAGGAATCTAGAATAGATGAACTTAAAGAAGGTCTGTTAAGCCTTGCCGCAATTATTAAAGAACGAATGCCTGATGTCACTTTGCCAGCTGTCATTGCTGGTCTTAGCATGTAGGTAATTATAGGTTTTCTTGTCATGTAATATTTAGTTGCTAGATTTACGTTATAGTAAAACTAAAATGTTTCAAGTTATATTAGGCTGATGATGCATCTAGTGTTCGTAATCGTGCATCTCATGGAATTCCAAGATCTACTGGGGCAAGTCGGTGTCCATGATCCAGGTAGTTGTGTTTTTTTTCTTTTTTAAATTTAAGTTTATACATATTTTAAAAATAGCTTTTTTAAATGTTTTAAATTTTCTTACAGAATGTAGTTGATGCATTTCGTAATGAAGAATTGAAGATGGATTTAAGAATGAAGAATTGAAGATAGAGTATAATATTCAGATCAAGATAGAGTGACATATTAAAGTTTCAAATTGTTTACATTGACATATTAAAGTTTCAGATTTTCCTTGTAATGACATAAACTTTCGTTACCGTTGAATGCCATACAAAAGAATGCGTATTATAAACTTTTAACATCTATTGAAATACTTTTTTGTCTGAAATAATAGTGTTATCTTTTACTCTAATTATGTAAATTTAGTTGTCATATAATAAAAAAGAAAAACATAGAAATAAAATACAAAGATATATTACAAAAATATGAATTGTAAAAAAAATTATATTTAGTGATAGATATATGTGTCACTAAAGAGTAACTAGAAACCCATCAAGTCTCTAAATTAGTAAATTAAGGTTAATAGTGACTGAAATGATAAGTGTCACAAAATCATTTATATAGCTACACATATATGACTGTCACAAAAGCATGTGGTCTACACTCATACTTATTTTTAGTCAGTATAGGGCTATAGCCACTCCACTTTTACCTATAATTTTTTTATGTGTAGGTGAAAGTGATGGACCCCTATAGTGACACTTATTTAAGTTTTATTGACAGTTTTAGCCTGTCACTAACTGACATTTTT
>JAANYP010005515.1:0-132500 GCA_020465985.1 Centrapalus pauciflorus | reverse complement strand
GATGTAAATTCCTCCCCCTTAGATGGTGTAGGGCTTGGTTTTTCCATTAGAGTAGGCTCAACAACGTTGGGATTAACGGATGACATACGTGCAAATGAAATAGTGTTCAATGGGCTTGCTACCAGGCCAGTTGTTGATTTCTACCCATTTGACATAGAAAATGATTTATCCCATTGGTCTTCAAGGTAGACTTCTCCCTTTTTGAAGGAGAAACCATTGAGCCTTCAACACCTACCATAGCAACATGAATAGATCCAGTGGGAGCAGTGCCAACATGATTGGTAACAACCAGGCTTTGCACTAAGAAAGCTAGGCTGTCCTTCACCTCTGCAAGCTGGGTAACACAGTGCTCATGGGACGTAGTGATAGTATCAAAATCTAACATGAAATATATATCTAATCAATAAGAACAGTTTAATCCCAATAGCCGAATGATTTAGATTGATAGAATAGTAGATTTCAATACAGAATGAAAATGGAAATACAATGAACAACCAACTACCGTACAGTACATTGAATACCCTATTTATAAACACTTACCACTTTCACAAAAGTACAAACAAGCCCCTAGATTTAATATCCATAAACAAGATATATTCTCAACAATCTCCCCCTTTTATGGATGTTAAGCTAGATTCCTTCTCTATAGCCCAATTTTCTTTCAAACCTTCTGATGCATCATCGACTTTTTAAACGTATATAAATTTCAGACACAAAATCTGCAGTCTTCATTCTTTCCATCTTTGACATGATATCTTTAGGTCGTTTCAACTTGTCTTCATCTAAAATACCTCTCAATGACATTAATATCATTCTAAGGATTCCATCTGAATACTTGTTGAGTTTAGTCATCCTCATAGCCTTTTTCTTGATGTCTTTATTCTTGTAAATCACACACGGTATTTTATGTTGGTACACCCTGTGTGACGATAGCAGTCTAAGTAGTATTAGCATTTTGTCTAAGTCATATTGCAAAGTATTGAATACTAACTATTGTTTAATGTATGTGTTTGATATATGTGTTTATATGTGTTTGATATTTATTGATTGTGTGTTTGAACTTGATGTAATGTGTTACAAGAAGTTCAAACATAAAGTCCAAAGATTAATTCAAACATGAGTTAAATCATACATTCAAATAAAAGTTGAACATGAGAAATTCGAATTTAGGATACATTCGAATTTAATATGGGAGGTAAATTCGAATATGTCATGAAGACAAACTCGAATGGGCCTTGGGCCTGGATTCGAGTTTGTCCAATGACAAACTCGAATGGACCTCTATAATTAGGGATTAACTCGAATCATTAGTAGACTTTTGCAGATTTCGTGTGAGTAATTAGCAAAAGGCGATCTCGAGTTTATCAGCTGATAGTGTGTTAGTTCGGAGAGAATCATCACGTAGGTTCGTTCGTCGTCGATCGTACAGCGTTGTGGTAGTCTCCGTGTTCCGTGTGAGTGTTATATCCGTCAAGCCGCTAACGAGGATTCCGCACTCGTTGGCGTGTGTCACGTCTAGATAGATCTGTAGTTGCGAGACCTTACAAGTGGTATCAGAGCCAACGTGGTGTTCTTCATGTTCTTTGTGTTCATAAAGATACATCCTAGGTTTATTGACGCTTTTGGACGGTTAATCTCACATGTTTTTGTGTTTTTCGAGCTTATCAAATTGGAATCCGGGAAATACTTTGTTGTAGTTCACGTTTTTTATCAAAATCAATATTTTTACTTGTAAATATATTGATTTAATCTGAAAAAACGTGAAAAACTCGAGGTATTAGCCGTTTCTCGAATTTGCGGCGCTCGACTTTGTTAAGGAGAAATTAGGGTTTTGCTCATTTCGAGTTTGACCAAAATACGCTCCTTTAGAGTTTCCTAAAAGTGGTTTCGAGTTTGGACATTGGATTTTGACTTTGCACTAAAGTCGAATAGAGGACTTTCGAATTTACCGGATTTCGAATTTGAGAAGGTTTCGAATTTAAGTGGCAGACTTTAGAATGGGGTATAGCCTGTGTAACATCTGGCACTAAACCAGGTTAGCAACAAAGCCCTAATCTGTATTTAATAGCCAATTATAAGCTAATCAGTGGTCATTAGAAATTAATCAAGTGATTAACAAGGTTTATTAGAAAATTCAACTCAATTAGAATCAAAATCATCGGTGCGATGAATCGGGAAATCAATTAATCCGATCTATTTACGATATGAGGGATTAATTCAACTATGTACACAATTAAATTATGATTAGTGACACTAATCAAACACTAATACAATTACTTAACATTAATTATGCAAGACTAAAACAATTAATTAAAACAATGCATCCAAAAGTATTTATGAATTTACAAAAAAAGGGAAATACAAGAATACATTTCTAAATATTTTTATACAAAAAAATAAATGAAAATACACCAAAAATACCTCCCTTAGGCCAGCCTATAGGAAGGACAAAAGGTGTAACATCCTCGGATTTATTTTATTGTAATTGGGCTAAATTAGATGGATATTTTATAATTCAGTTGAATTATGAACAATTATTATGTATTTGGGATATTTAGAAAGTTTGTTGTTATTTTAAGAAAAATTTGAACTCGGGAATTATTATTAAGAAATATTATGAATTATAAAAGTTATTAATAATAAATTTAAGAATAAATCAGTATTTTATGGAACTAGTTAAGATGAGGGGTGAAATGTGCAAAATGATGAAAATGGGAATAAAAAGGTCAAGCACTTCATTTTTCACCATCTCTCTCTCTCTAGACTCTCTCTCTAGAAATTTTCTCTCTACATCTCTCTAAGATATCTCACAAACCGACCGGCCGATTATCGAGATTTATACGTCAACGGAAAGATCTCGAGGAGTACTACAACAATCTGCAATTGGATTTCTGATTTCGTACGGATTGAGGTAAGAATCGACCTTTTAAGTTTATTTATTTCGGTTTTGAAGAACTTAGAATTCGAATCTGTTGTTTTGTGTGAATTGGAGCTTGTTTTGCTTGAAATATTGCAAGAATATGATAGTATATGTATAATAGGATCGAAACTAGGCATCATACATGATATATCAGTGATTTTAGACCTTGGAATGAAGGATTTAAGTTATAAGGATGAACAAACTCGAAAATATTAAGAACACAGTCGAAATGCAAGAACAAACTCGATTTTGGTACTAGATTCGAGTGTATTTTCAGTCTAACATTAGATTCGAGGGGGGTAGGGTTCGAATCTACCCCAAACTCGAATGGGGGTCGAGTTTATGCTACGGGATTCGAATCTAGTCATCAGATTCGAAGGTGGCTCGAATTTAACCATTAAATTCGAGTTTAATGCCTAAAATTGAGAAATCTACTCTATAAACTAGAGTATTTTGAATGAAACTTATAAACAACACACAAAATGACAAAGGGTTATACAAAGGACAATGTATGAACATGAGATGGGCTCAAACTTAATTATGGTTTGAATTTAGACATGGACCCGAAATGGGAAAAATATTGCAAAACTTATAAAGTTTAGTTTTATGAATTTTAAACGGTTATTGACACGAGGTATTGTTGTAACTAACTTAACAGGTCCCTTGTGGTGTTGTCTAACCCACAGTGGGGTACTTGGTGGATCCGGTTGAAAGCCCAAGGAGAAATAATATTGTTTAAAGTTTAAATTACGCACCCACTGTGAGTACAATAGATTTCGCATGTTTATATCTGTTTTATGTTAAGCTTTGCCTGCTGAGACCTGTTGCTTCATGATTTGTTTGGAATTCTACTAACTTGCGTAGATTTAGATGCACATTCTTACTTGTTGCATGTCCGTTCGATTGTTGTGCATCTAGTGATGGACCGGTGGGTCGCATCGATTACTCTGATGTTACTGTGCTATATGACCTGGAGCTGATCCCTCCTAGGCCCGGTAGGCAGTATGTCATCCCCGATCGTACGTTGTCTCAGATGGTATGTTTAATGCCGAGCTTTGGGCTCGAAGGGGCTGCGGCTCTGGTCCGTACTTGGTGTACGAAGAGGGTATACGATGTTTGTCATCGGCTTTACCCTTGGGCTTCATAAAAATTTATAAAATGCGTAATCTTTGTATTCACTAAGCATCCTCTTATTCCCCAGTTGTTTATTTTCATTTTACAGGAAAAGGGAAGTCTACCGCCGGACCTTCTAGTTAGGTCTTTTGAGAAGATTTGGAAGATTTGAAACTACTTAATCGGTAATTGTGATTTGAGACAGCGTTGTAATATATTCTTGATGTTGTAATAATTTATTTGGGTGTGTAGACTTAGATTTGGTACCTTGTAGCACCGTAGGGTGTTTTGACACTGTTGCACTACTTTTAATATGTGTTTGTAATGCTTCCGCACTTAATTTAGGTTATCAGATCATTATGTATTAGTATGTTGGTGATTAAATCCTGGGTGTTTGTAAATGGTGGTTGTTGTGGCAAGGGTGTCACACAAGATGGTATCAGAGCAGTAGTTTGAGATTCAAGTGTCCGTGAGGTCTTGATCTCAAACATTAGGTAATGATATGTAGTGGTTCAAGTAATGATATGAACTAAGATAGGTTATGATCTAGTAATTATAAGAGATTGACTATCATATGGGACCAATGAGTGGTGTCTTTAAATTATGACATGTTACTAAATAAATTATATGTTTATATTACAGAACATGTCTGGAGGAGGAATGACACCCGAAGAAGCCAGAGAGATGATGTTAGCCATGATGGTTGAGCAGAACAAGATGATACAAGATCAGTTTCGGGCTTGAGATGAGGCCGATGCTAAGAGAAGAGAGGATAAGATAAAGAACAAGGAGAAGGAAGGGGGCAACAACGAAGAACAAGATGACAATACTGGGTCATCTAACAAACCCAGGGGTTACCGTTTTAAGGACTTTAAGGGAAACGGGGCCGTGGAATTTAATGGATTGGGTGATGCCGTTGCTGCACTGGAATGGATAACGGCAACCGAACGGACATTCTGAATCAGCGACTGTGCTGAGAAGGACATGGTTCGGTATGCTACCACTATGTTCACCAATGATGCGATCATGTGGTGGTATGGTGAATGCGTTGACAATGGAGAAGGTTTCTGTGATGACTTGGGCTGAGTTTACGGACTTATTTACTCAGCAGTACTGTCCAGTTGATGAGCGCTGAAGATTGGAGGCGAAGTTTATGGCACTGATACAGGGGACTAAGACTGTGTCCCAATATGCTGTGGAGTTTACGAGGCTGAGTCTGTTCGCGCCTCATCAAGTCGATACTGAGGAAAGGAAGGTGACCAGGTTCGAGTCTGGTCTAGATATTGAGATCAGGCGAGTTATGAGTAACGTTCGCTATCCTACATTTGCTGGTTTACTTGAGGCTGCCAGAAATGTAGAACAGATTCTGATCATGTCGGGTTACTCAATTGGGTCCGCTGCTGCTTCCACCAACCCAACAAAACCGTCACCGCCGAAGCGCCAGCGTGAGGGAGGATATTCTGGTTCTTCCCGGTCTTCACAGTACTCGTCTCAACAATCATATCGCCGACAGTCTGGCTCTTCTGATCGTGGTCGTGCTCGTGCTTATTCCATCAACACCGAGCCACAATACTGCAATAAGTGTCATCTGGAGCACTTTGGCAAGTGTACTAACGGACGCGCTTGTTTTTGCTGTGGGGAACTGGGTCATTTTCAGAATGATTGCCCAAGGAAGGGAGATGCTTGCTATAAGTGTGGGGTGTGGGGACACAATAGCAGGAACTGTAGGAAGAATGCTCCAGCCGCTGCTGCTCCATCAACAACACGATCTTCTGGAGGTTCAAGTGGTGGTTCAGTTAACCGCCGGGGTGAGTCACAAAGGGCACCGGCTCGTGCTTTTCAAATTACTGCAGAGGAGGCAAGGGAAAACCCAGAGGTGGTTACGGGTACGTTCATACTTAACTCTTTGCCTGCAAGAGTTTTATTTGATTCTGGTGCAAATCGTTCATTTGTATCTACTATGTTTGCATAAAGACTTGCCATGCCACTGTCTAGATTATCTGCTGTACTTGACATAGAAACTGCTAGCAACACTCTAGTCAAGGTAGATCACGTATACCGTAACTGCACGTTAGTGATTGAAGATGTAGTCTTCAATTTGGACCTGATCCCTATTGAGTTCAGTGAGTTTGACGTGATAGTCGGAATGGACTGGTTGATCGAGAATGAAGCCCATATAGTGTGTAAGAACCAAATGATAAAGATAACTACTCTGGAGGGGCGTGAGATTTGTATTTACGGGGATAGGAGAAGCGGGGATCTGTGTTTGCTGACTATTGCAAAAGCTCGAAAGCTTGTTGCAAAGGGATGTGATGCTTACTTAGCATATGCGATTGATGCTAAGGCTGAGAAGAGAACTTTGGCCGATGTGCCGGTTGTTTCAAAATTCCCGGATGTGTTTCCGGAAGACTTGTCTGGCGTGCCGCCTGAGAAACAAGTTGAATTTAGAATTGACTTGATCCCTGGAGCTGCACCGGTAGCTCGTTCTCCTTATCGCCTTGCCCCAACCGAGATGAAAGAAATGATGACGCAACTTCAAGAATTGTTGGACAAGGGCTTCATTCGGCCGAGTTCATCGCCGTGGGGAGCTCCGGTATTATTTGTTAAGAAGAAAGACGGCACGATGAGGATGTGCATAGATTACCGGGAGCTGAATAAGTTGACTATTAAGAACAAGTATCCATTGCCGAGGATAGACGACTTATTTGACCAATTACATGGGGTTAGCGTGTTTTCCAAGATAGATTTGAGGTCGGGGTACCATCAGTTGAAGGTACGAGAAGAGGATGTGCCTAAGACAGCATTTAGGACGCGTTATGGGCATTATGAGTTCTTGGTTATGCCTTTCGGGTTAACCAATGCCCCGGCTGTCTTTATGGATCTAATGAACCGAGTTTGCAGACCTATGTTAGACAAATCCGTGATAGTATTTATTGATGATATACTGGTATACTCTAAGTCTGAGGCTGAGCATGCTGAACATTTAAGGGAACTGTTAGAGTTGTTAAGAAAAGAAAGGTTGTATGCCAAGTTCTCAAAGTGTGAGTTTTGGCTGCAATAGATTCAGTTTCTAGGGCATGTGATTTCGGGGGCTGGGATTTCGGTAGATCCAGCCAAAGTTGAAGCAATAAAGAACTGGGAGCCGCCTCGTTCAGCTACTGAAGTTAGGAGTTTTCTAGGGTTGGCGGGATACTATCGGAGATTCATAAAGGATTTTTCTAAGATTGCAGTTCCTTTGACTGCATTAACCAAGAAGAATGCACCGTTTGTATGGGAAACTGTGCAGCAAGAGGCGTTTGATGTTTTGAAGAGGACGTTAAGTGAGGCACCGAGACTGGGGTTAGGCGCTGTACTGATGCAGCTTGGAAAGGTCATAGCGTATGCTTCAAGACAATTGAAGCAGCATGAGAAGAATTATTCATCTCATGATCTTGAGTTGACAGCGGTCACATTTGCTTTAAAATTATGGAGACACTATCTGTACGGTACTAAGTGTCAACTCTACACGGACCATAAGAGTTTGAAGTACATCTTTAGTCAGAAGGAGCTCAATATGAGGCAGAGACGTTCGATGGAACTTATAAAGGATTACAGTTGTGAAATCCTTTATCACCCCGGAAAGGCTAATGTAGTAGCCGATGCCTTGAGCCGAAAAGCTTATGCTAAGGATTTCAGTTATATGATGACGTCTACAATGCTGACCTCCACAATAATTGATGATGTCAAGGCCGCTCAGGAGGAAGCCTTGAAAGATGAGAATATTGGTGCTGAGGATGTTAGGATACAACTAAAGAATATGGAAACGAGCGAGTCTGGTTTAAAAGGAGTATACGGAAGAATTTGGGTGCCGAAATATGGTGGTATGAGGAATGTGATCGTCGAAGAAGCGCATCAATCAAAATTTTCTGTACATCCCGGGAGCACAAAGATGTACAATGATTTAAAGGCAGATTTTTGGTGGCCGGGATTGAAAAAGGACATAGGGCAGTATGTTGAACGATGTAGGACTTGCCGGCTTGTGAAAGCCGACACCAGCAGCCTTATGGTAGTTTGCAACCGCTTCCTATTCCGGAGTGGAAGTGGGAAAATATTACGATGGACTTTGTCACGAAATGTTGGTACACCTTGTGTGACGATAGCAGTCTAATCGATCTAACATTGTGGTTTAAGAAATATTCAACATTTTGGTTAAACGAGTGTTTTGATATATATGTTTATATATGTTTGACTGTTATTGATTGTGTGTTTGAACTTGATGTAACATATTACAAGAAGTTCAAACATAAAGATCAAAGATTCATTCAAGCATAAGTAAAAACATAAGTTTCAACACTTAGGTTTTTAAGCAAATGAGTTAGATTCGAATCAGTTAAGGCTTGGCATTCGAATCTGTGATAGATTCGAATAAAGGCTAGATTCGAGAATGTCTTTGTGGGCAGACTCGAATGGGCCTTGGGCTAGATTCGAGTTTGGCCCACATCAGACTCGAATCAGGGTCTATAATTAGGGATAGACTCGAGTCATTGGTAGACTTTTAGCAGAATTCGTGAGGAATTAAGCTTAAGGCGATCTCGAGTTTATCATCAGCTTTAGGTCCGTTTCGGAGAGAATCAGTTCGTAGGATCATTCGTCAGTCGTTCGTTCAGCCTCTGATAGTCTCCGTGTTTCGTAGTTGAGAGTTGTCCGTCTAACCGTTAACGAGGATTCCGCACTCGTTCACGGATTGTCACGAAATTGCCGAAAACTAGGCGTCAACACGATGCAGTATGGGTGATAGTCGATAGGTTAACTAAGTCGGCTCACTTTATACCAATAAGAGAAAATTATTCGCTGGAGAAGTTAGCTCAGATTTATATGGACGAGATAGTTTCTAGGCATGGAGTGCCTAAGTCCATAGTATCGGATCGAGATAGTCGATTTACTTCAAAATTCTGGTCAGCACTGCAAGATGGATTAGGAACAAGGATCGCTATGAGTACGGCCTATCGTCCGCAGACCGATGGCCAAAGTGAACGAACAATCCTTACCTTGGAAGACATGATGAGATCGTGTGTGTTGGATCTCGGTGGCAATTGGGATGATCATCTGCCACTAATAGAGTTTTCATATAACAACAGCTATCACGCAACGATAAAGAAAGCGCCGTTTGAGGCTTTATATGGAAGGATATGTAGGACTCCTACATGTTGGAGAGAAACCGGTGAAACACCGATTGCTGGCCGGCTTTGCTACAAGAAACAAACGAGAAGATACAGTTGATTAGGCAGAACATGAAAGCGGCCCAGGATCGTCAGAAAAGTTACTATGATAGAAGGCACAAACCAATCAATTTTGAGGTGAATGATTGGGTTTATCTGAAAGTGTCACCTATGAGAGGTGTTACACGATTTGTGAAAAGAGGAAAGTTGGCTCCGAGATTCGTCGGACCATTTAGGATAACCGAAAAAGTAGGAAATCAGTCATACCGTTTGGAATTGCCTAAAGAGATGTCAGGCATACATCCAGTATATCATGTTGGAAATCTCCGAAAGTCATTTACTACTAGTAACGAAGATTGGGCTGACCACACCGAGCTGCAAGTTGATGAAAGGCTCCGGTATGTTGAGGAGCCGGAATGTGTATTGGATACCAAGATGAAAAAGCTAAGGAGCAAAGAGATTGAAATGGTGCTTGTACGTTGGAAGCATCATAAGGGAGCAAATCACACTTGGGAGACAAAGGCGGAAATGTTAAGGAAGTATCCACAACTGTTCGAATCCGAGTAACTTCGAGGACGAAGTTGAGCGTGGTGGAGCCCATGCTGTAACATCCTCAGATTTATTTTATTGTAATTGGGCTAAATTAGATGGATATTTTATAATTAAGTTGAATTATGAACAATTATTATGTATTTGGGATATTTATAAAGTTTGTTGTTATTTTAAGAAAAATTTGAACTCGGGAATTATTATTAAGAAATATTATGTATTATAAAAGTTATTAATAATAAATTTAAGAATAAATCAGTATTTTATGGAACTAGTTAAGATGAGGGGTGAAATGTGCAAAATGATGGAAATGGGAATAAAAAGGTCAAGCACTTCATTTTTCACCATCTCTCTCTCTCTAGACTCTCTCTCTAGAAATTTTCTCTCTACATCTCTCTAAGATATCTCACAAACCGACCGGCCGATTATCGAGATTTATACGTCAACGGAAAGATCTCGAGGAGTACTACAACAATCTGCAATTGGATTTCTGATTTCGTACGGATTGAGGTAAGAATCGACCTTTTAAGTTTATTTATTTCGGTTTTGAAGAACTTAGAATTCGAATCTGTTGTTTTGTGTGAATTGGAGCTTGTTTTGCTTGAAATATTGCAAGAATATGATAGTATATGTATAATAGGATCGAAATTAGGCATCATACATGATATACCAGTGATTTTAGACCTTGGAATGAAGGATTTAAGTTATAAGGATGAACAAACTCGAAAATATTAAGAACACAGTCGAAATGCAAGAACAAACTCGATTTTGGTACTAGATTCGAGTGTATTTTCGAGTCTAACATTAGATTCGAGGGGGGTAGGGTTCGAATCTACCCCAAACTCGAATGGGGGTCGAGTTTATGCTACGGGATTCGAATCTAGTCATCAGATTCGAAGGTGGCTCGAATTTAACCATTAAATTCGAGTTTAATGCCTAAAATTGAGAAATCTACTCTATAAACTCGAGTATTTTGAATGAAACTTATAAACAACACACAAAATGACAAAGGGTTATACAAAGGACAATGTATGAACATGAGATGGGCTCAAACTTAATTATGGTTTGAATTTAGACATGGACCCGAAATGGGAAAAATATTGCAAAACTTATAAAGTTTGGTTTTATGAATTTTAAACGGTTATTGACACGAGGTATTGTTGTAACTAACTTAACAGGTCCCTTGTGGTGTTGTCTAACCCACAGTAGGGTACTTGGTGGATCCGGTTGAAAGCCCGAGGAGAAATAATATTGTTTAAAGTTTAATTTACGCACCCACTGTGAGTACAGTAGATTTCGCATGTTTATATCTGTTTTATGTTAAGCTTTGCCTGCTGAGACCTGTTGCTTCATGGTTTGTTTGGAATTCTACTAACTTGCGTACATTTAGATGCACATTCTTACTTGTTGCATGTCCGTTCGATTGTTGTGCATCTAGTGATGGACCGGTGGGTCGCATCGATTACTCTGATGTTACTGTGCTATATGACCTGGAGCTGATCCCTCCTCGGCCCGGTAGGCAGTATGTCATCCCCGATCGTACATTGTCTCAGATGGTTTGTTTAATGCCGAGCTTTGTGCTCGAAGGGGCTGCGGCTCTAGTCCGTACTTGGTGTACGAAGAGGGTATACGATGTTTGTCATCGGCTTTACCCTTGGGCTTCATAAAAATTTATAAAATGCGTAATCTTTGTATTCACTAAGCATCCACTTATTCCCCAGTTGTTTATTTTTATTTTACAGGAAAAGGGAAGTCTACCGCCGGACCTTCTAGTTAGGTCTTTTGAGAAGATTTGGAAGATTTGAAACTACTTAATCGGTAATTGTGATTTGAGACAGTGTTGTAATATATTCTTGATGTTGTAATAATTTATTTGGGTGTGTAGACTTAGATTTGGTACCTTGTAGCACCGTAGGGTGTTTTGACACTGTTGCACTACTTTTAATATGTGTTTGTAATGCTTCCGCACTTAATTTAGGTTATCAGATCATTATGTATTAGTATGTTGGTGATTAAATCCTGGGTGTTTTTAAATGGTGGTTGTTGTGGCAAGGGTGTCACAAAAGGACCTTGGAATATTTTATTTTACTCAACATATCAAAATCAAATCCTCTTTATTTCAATTCATCCAAGATTTGCACTATTCTTCATCATTTCACTATCTTTTCAAGATCCAATTTTTCCTATAAATAGAGAACATTTCCATTCATTTTAAACACACCAAAACCTCTCTTTTCTCTATTCAAAAACCGGCCATAAGCCCTCCCAAAGCCAAAAACCTTCAATTTTTGGTGTTCTTGAAGTATTTCAAGTGTTCTTCATATTTTGAAGTGTTCTTGGTGCAACTTTTGCAAGGATTTCAATTTCTACTCATTTTCATTCCTATAATACATCAAAGTAAGTAAATACTAGCTTATATCATCTTACATTTATGTTTATATAAGTCTTGCATAATATATATAATCACCAACAACAACAAGTTCCATAAAAACTCAAGTTTATAAGTTTCTAGTTTTTATTTTTAAGTTGTTTCTTTAAATGTGTTTATGAATATATGCATATTATAAAAGTGTCAATATTATGAAAACATGTGATATATATGTGTTTTTATAACTATTATAACTTTTATACAAGTAGTCTTTGAATAAACAACAAGAATCATAAGTTGTTTCAAGTTTATAAACTACGGATTTTCGGCAGAAAATTTATATCGACTTTGAAAAATCATAACTAATTCATAACTCAACGAAATGAGTTGATTCTTGTCACAAAAGTTAGATCTATGTCTTAACTATAGATCTGGAATTTTTCATAATTTATTTTGAAGTTTAAGACCTCCAGAAATTATTTGGGAAACCGAAAGTTTGACAGCTCAAAAATGGCCAACATAGGGTTTTTAACGAGCTTTTTCACCAACCTAAACATCTCGAAAAATGGCCGTTCTTGATTCTAAAAATCCTTTGTATATAGCAGTTTAATGTCCTAGAAAACCAAATCCTAAAACATTTTGGAGTTTGGTCAAAAACAGCCTCAAAGTAGGCCGAAAAACCTCCGAAAAAGCTGGAAAATTATATATATATAAACTTGACGTTTTAAGCGAATATTATTATAAACTTGTAATGTTGGGTGATTTAATACATAAAAATCTATAAATATATATATCATCATATATCAGAGATATTAAGTCCTTATTATCATTTAGGACCCGTTTAATCTCGCTCGGTGCATCATCCGTCCATTTACGCTAAAAAGCACATTACGCTAGTTTTTACCATCACACGCTCGGTGAGTCCTCATAGCCCCTATTTTCACAATGTTATGTTCTGGGGATGAAATACATGCTTCGTTTTTATATGGACACAAAAACAACATCATTTCTATTATGTATTACACATGTGGTTCCATCCGCCCTTATATCATGAACCGTTAATTGCATTTATTTGTAAGCGTGAATATATTGTGGATAGATCTATCGGGAGTCATGTCCCACATTCGGGTTAGTTCGGGTCGGCTAACAGCGAGTGCATATATATTTAACACACGGTATTACGTATGGGAATACTGCACAGGGCAAACTCATTTTCATTAAGCTTCGGTTGCATGATGGTTTATATGCAATACATAACATGGAATTTATGATTTTATAAATTCAATCTCTATTATTGTTGTCCATACAAGTCAGATTTACGTGTAAACCTATGAGCTCACCAACAATTTTGTTGACGTATTTTAGCGTGTATTTTCAGGAAATTAAGGCAAGTTCATCACACCGGAATTATTTTCAAGCTTCCGCACCTAAGGAGTCGCATTCTTTTTCAAACCGTCGGAGATTTATTTGCATTATTTTGGATGATGTATTTAAATCTCTGTACCTTGCGAACTTCTCTTTTATCATTTTGGGTTATGTAAAACATTATATCTTTTAAAGTTATACCGATGTATTTTTGAAAACGTCCATATAGTGGTCGTTCGTTATGATTATGGTTATGCTTCCGCGACGTCACGCTTCGTTGCCAACCGGGGTAACGGGGTGTAACAGATTGGTATCAGAGCCATAGTTATAGTGAACTAGGTTGCATTAGTACCCTAGACTATAACTGCACTTAAGTTTTACTGATTTTAAAAATATTTTGCAACTAACTAAAAGACTATGAATGGACCTTGATAGCAGAAAACATGTGCCACCCGGAGACCATCATCTTGTCAGATTCAGAGGATGAGAACACGCCTACAAGCCTCGCAGTCACTGAGATTTTAACGGAAGGAGAAACATCTGAGGAAGAAGACCCCTGTGAAGACCCAATGGAGGAGTCAGAAGAGGAACCAGTGGAAGAAGATGACGCTAGAGAGGATCCACCACCCCCAACAGTCCCCGCCCGTATTCCATACCACCCGGCAGAACCATCATTTAAGCCATATCGGCCTTACCCAAACGACCCTAAAATGTTGTATACACCCAGAAAGCGGGTGATCACACCAAGACGGGAGTCTATTCCCATCCCGACTCCTCAACCCAATCCCCCACCACCACACCGGCGTGTAGACGCCCGACGATGGGGCTGGATACCTGAAACCCTCCGTGAATGGAGGCAAGAGGAAGGAATCCCTTCCCACTTTGAGATCGGAGGACCATCCTCCGCACCTATCCCGTCACTCACTCAAGAACCCGCCGAACAGACCATACCACTTTTGGTAACACGGTCTTCCAGGCATGATCGCTAACTTCGATTGCTTAACCAAAACATCGGAGAAATGACCGCTTGTTTAAAGCGGGAGGAGTTACAAAACTCCAACATATACAAGGCCAACCAGCACGCCCTTGCCATTCAGAAGGACGGACTGAACGAGCTCCGACAACGATTAGCCGAGAGCGAGGCCCGCAACGAGGAGCTGGCACAGCGCCTCAATGCTTCAGAAAAGGGTGAGACCCCTGATCACTCCCGCACCTAGTACCCCCCCCCCTATCTTTGTAATATTAGGAAATTATTATGTAATAGTGTAGGACTAAAATTTTCGGGTAATAACCCGCCCCCAATGTAAGAAAATTATGAATGATTAATGAAAATTGCAAGTTATTTATGAAATTGTGTTTGATGATTTGTAACAACCTAATTTTGAGCTAGTCGTAAAATCAGTAATATTTTGAGCCAATAATGTAATGATGTTACATTATTTGAATTATAATTTAATTAAGTAATGAAATATTTAATTAAATTAAATAAATATTTATATTTATGAATTAATAAATTATTAAAGAAAATTAAATAAAAGAGATATAATATACAAAAATGAAAGTGGGTTAGCTAGCAAATATAACTAGATGACGTATATAAACGAGAATTATATTCAAAAACTCAGATTTCGCTCTCTCTCTCTAACTCTCTCTCTCTAACTTTCTCTCTACTCTCTCTCTACCTTCTCTCTAAAATTTCTCCTAAACCGACCGTCCGATTATCAAGATATATATACCGTTAGAAAGATCTCGGAGAATACTACACGAATATACTATCTTCTGCGTGATTTCATACGAATTCGAGGTAAGAATTTATATTTTTACGTTTTTATATATTTCGGTAATTTCGAATCTATTAATTTTATGAAATCTAAAGCTATTTTTATGGAGTTTAACTAGAATAAGTATAATATAATCGAACATAGGCTTAATATTGATCATATTTGTGATTTATGCCTTAGAAATTCATGTTTTAGAGTTGTAAATATGATCAGATTCGAGAATGTTAAGAACAGATTCGAAAATGCTTAGAACAGACTCGAAATGGAATTAGATTCGAAATATATTCAAATCTAATCATTAAATTCGAAAATCATATTTCGAATCTGATAGATTCGAATGGTGATGTTCGAGTCTAAGCCAATAGATTCGAATGAGGTACATATTTCGAATCTAATAGATTCGAATGGTGTGGTTCGAGTCTAAGACCAATAGATTCGAATGGGTATTCGAATTTGCTTATTGGAATTCGAATCTAGCTATCTTCGAGTTTAATGTAAAGGTTTGACTTTAAATATTGAATCTAATTTTTACTACATAATTCGAATATAGCATATATAAATTAAATAGAAACACCTTTGAATATAATCACATGATTTCAATTAAAAACATTCTGAATCACTCCACTTATTGAATTTAATATATATATATATATATATATATATATATATATATGTGTGTGTGTGTATGTGTTCCGACCTTTCGAGAATATTAATAAAACAAAGAATGAGTTATGAACGAACAAGTTATCAGAATCAGATAAAATAAAGATTTTAATGACCAAAAGAAATAATGAAATTCCATGATAATGATGATGATAATTGACATGAGATTTATATGAATAATTCTGGACAGGTTCAGTATATTCTGAACAAAGATTTAAAGACTCAAAGAAGATAGACTGACAGAGATAAAAACCTGAGATAACTCAGGTGGCAGATTCATATATCTGTTTGACCAAGACCCAGACCAGTGAGTTATAGATATTCAGATTGAACATGCATAGATCCGGTTGAGATATATTGTTGCTGATAGATTTATTGACATTCACTTTATCAGCTGGAATGAGACCTGTGCACACCATGGATGGGTGTTGCCCAGTGGATCATGATAGCTATTTGACTATCTTTTCATATTGCATTTATTATTGCTTCAGACTTTGCTTTATGACTCATTGCTATCATGACTTCTAAGACATATGCTTACATCATTGATCAGACATTTGATAGATTGATTCAGCTTGACTAGCCCTTATGGTCTATTGTTCTAGACCCGGCTATTTCACCAGTTCCTATGAACTTGGTAATGACCTCCGATGTTCCGCCATATTGACTTACTGGTAGCTAGCCCAGTATGTGGCTGATCCCCACGATTTAAGCGTGAGTGTGGCTTGAACATCATCCGATCTTATGATACTATATCTCAATCATGAGGGCTGTAGCGGCAGCCAAGACATATCACGCTAAGATTTATGACTCCGCTTGACACGCATGTTAATATTGAAAATCTATAAACTCACTAAGCGTTGCTTATGGTTGCTACTTCATATTTTTACAGGAAAAGGCAAAGGAAAGTCACCTGCCGGACCTAGTTCTTAGGTCTTACACGCTCAAGACAGAAGTTTCATAGACCTCTACTCAGCAACCCCATTTTGGTACTAATTGGATGACGATATTATGGTGATCTGGGTAGATTTATTTTGATAATATGATGATATTAATTAGATTAGATTTGTGCCCTTTATAAGTTTAATTTAAAATTGGTAATCTGTATTAAACTTAAATCCTAATAATTTGTACTGTAATTTAATTTTCCGCATTATAATTACTCTATCTTAGTTATGGTTGATATCGTATTGCATGATGTGGGACCTAGACTGGTGAGAACTGCCCCGTAAGGGGTGGTCTTCACAGGATGGTATCAGAGCCCATAGTTTGAGTGAATCAAGTATTACGTGAGTATACTTGATCTCAAACTGAAGCAATACATATGTATCAATCATTTAGGTGGTTTGAACTGAGATAGGATGTACAGACTATTAGGATGGGAAAAAGGGTACATAGATCTAAGTCTATAAACTGATAGTTAATTGATTTTAATTTTCAGCTAAGATGTCAGGATCAGGATCAGGTGACATACCAAGCAACATGACCCCACAACAAATGTTTGAGATGATGCAACAATTACTAGCACAACACTCAGAACAACAGAATAAGATTATGCAAGAACAGTTTCAGGCCAGAGATGAGGCCGAAGCTAAAAGACGTAATGATAAGAAAAATAAGCGAAAAGATAAGCAAGTCCAGAATGAAGAATCTGATTCTGATAATTCAAATCCAGAAACCCAAATAGCTCAGCCAAAAGGCTGCAAATTTAAAGATTTTAAAGCTAGCGGTGCGTTGAATTTTGAAGGAACTGTAGATCCGATTCAGGCGATGGATTGGATCAGTCATACGGAAGAAATTTTTAGAATCTCTGACTGTTTAGATTCTAAGAAAGTGAGCTACGCGTCTGCGTTGTTTGTTGGAGCTGCTCGTGCCTGGTGGAAAACCCAGCGAAGTATTTATGGTGAGGAGGTGATTCAGACTTTAGAATGGGAGCAGTTTCTTGAAATGTTCAATGCAAAGTACTGCCCGGTCGACCAGCGAGATAAAATGGAAGTACAACTGATGCAGCTGACTCAGGGAACGAAGACAGTTGATGAATACGAACACGAGTTTTCACGATTATGCGGTTATTCCTCATACCAAGTGGCAACAGAAGAAAGGAAAATGAATAGGTTCCGAGTAGGACTCAATCCCAGATATCGACATCCCATGAGTGCAATTAAATATAAGAGCTATCTGGAAATGGTAGAAGCAGCGAGACAGATTGAGCGAGGGTACTTAGAGTATGGCGATCAGCTATACGCTCCGTCTACTAACCCGATGAATCCGTCTCCTCCAAAGAAACAGCGATTTGGCAGATTCTTTAAGCCAAATAAATCTCAGTCTCAGCAATCCTATCAGCATAGTTCACAACCGAAAGCGCAAGCCTACTCACTGACAAACGAGCCACGATTCTGCAAGAGATGCAGAAAGTCTCACATGGGACTATGTAATCCGGATGACGTTACTTGCTTCGCGTGCAACATGATTGGTCATAGTAGTGAAGAATGTCCACAGCAGGGACGTGGATGTGCAAAATGTGGAAAAAGGGGGCACTTTATGTATCAGTGTCGTAGCGGGCCACGTTATCAACCACAGTCATCAGCTGGAGGGTCGACAGTTAAAAGTTCTGCTGCAACACCAACTGCAAGGACACGTGCGTTCCAAATAACGGCTGAAGAGGCGAGAGAAACACCTGACGTAGTCACCGGTACGTTTCTGTTAAATACGATACCTGCTCGTGTATTATTTGATTCTGGCGCTAGTCGTTCTTTCATATCTACATCTTTTGCTCAAAGATTATATAAGTCCCCGTCAAAGCTTCCTGTTGTACTTGACATTGAGACAGCCAGTAACAGTTATGTTATGGCTGATTCTGTTTACCGTAATTGTACTCTGCTTGTTGATAATATCGTGTTCAACCTGGACCTTATCCCGATTCCCTTGAAAGAGTTTGACGTCATCATCGGCATGGATTGGCTAATGAACAACGAGGCTACAATTATCTGCAACCGGCGAGTCATCAGAATCAAGTCTTCAGATGGCCGAGTACTTGAGATCAAGGGCGAGAAGCGAAAAGGTGATCACTGCTTCATATCTGTTGAAAAAGCGCATAAGTACTTATCTAAAGGTCATGAATCCTACGTATGCTATGTCTCATCTGAATCTATCTCTGAAGCCCAAAAGAAACCTTTATCCGATATTCCTATCGTCTGTGAGTTCCCAGACGTATTTCCTGACGATATTTCCGGAGTGCCACCGGAACGACAAGTTGAGTTCAGTATTGACTTGGTTCCTGGTGCGGCTCCTATCGCAAAAGCTCCATACAGACTTGCACCTGCAGAAATGCAGGAAATGTCAAAGCAACTGCAAGAGCTGTTGGAGAAGGGGTTTATTCGACCGAGTTCTTCTCCGTGGGGTGCACCAGTACTATTTGTTAAAAAGAAAGACGGAACTTTCCGTATGTGCATCGACTACCGTGAGTTGAACAAGGTTACAATAAAGAATAAGTATCCTCTGCCCAGAATCGATGATCTGTTTGATCAGTTACAAGGAGCCAGTTACTTTTCAAAAATAGATCTCCGTTCTGGGTATCATCAGTTAAAAGTCAGAGAAGAAGATATTCCAAAGACAGCCTTCCGTACAAGATACGGTCATTACGAATTTCTCGTGATGCCGTTCGGCTTGACAAATGCACCAGCGGCGTTCATGGACCTCATGAATCGCGTGTGCAGACCTATGTTGGATAAATCAGTTATCGTATTCATAGACGATATTCTGATTTACTCCAAAACGGAGGCTGATCATTCTATTCATCTGCGGCAGTTGCTAGAGTTATTAAGAAAAGAAAGACTCTATGCAAAGTTTTCTAAGTGCGAATTCTGGCTCAGACAGGTATAATTTCTATTATATAAGTCTTGAGCTGTTTCCTTAACTATTCTATGATTCACCTCAGAATTTGAATTTCTATCTTGATTCTTATAGATCCAGTTCCTTGGCCATGTTGTTTCTGGCGAAGGGATTTCCGTTGATCCTTCAAAAGTCGAGGCTGTTCAGAAGTGGCAAACACCTCGCAATGCCTCAGAGATAAGAAGTTTCCTTGGATTGGCCGGTTATTATCGGCGATTCATAAAGGACTTCTCAAAGATTGCTGTGCCGCTCACAATGTTAACACGAAAGAATACTCCTTTCGTTTGGACTGATAAACAGCAAGAGGCATTCGATATTTTGAAGCAAAAGTTGATTCAAGCGCCAATCCTAGCTTTGCCAGAAGGTAATGATGACTTCGTTGTCTATAGCGATGCCTCTGGTACTGGCTTAGGATGTGTTCTGATGCAAAGGGGAAAAGTAATTGCCTATGCTTCAAGGCAATTAAAAGATTATGAGAAGAATGCACCAACTCATGATCTTGAGTTGGCTGCTGTTACCTTTGCATTGAAAATCTGGCGTCACTATCTATATGGGACTCGGTGTCAGCTGTACACCGATCACAAGAGTCTCAAATATCTTTTCACTCAAAAAGATCTGAATATGAAGCAGCGTCGTTCCTTGGAGCTTATCAAGGATTATGATTGCGAGATCTTATATCATCCCGGCAAAGCAAATGTTGTCGCGGATGCGTTGAGTAGAAAAGTATATCCAGAAAAGTGCTGTTATGCCCTAACTCCAGTTATATTCTCTTCTGATCTTATTGAAGATATTCGAGTTGCTCAAGCTGAAGCATTGAAAGAAGAGAACATAGATTCTGAAAATCTAAAAGGGCAACTACAATTTCTGACTCTGAACCATTTGGGACTTCACTGTCTCAAGGGAAACCGAATCTGGGTTCCTAAATATGGTTCTATTCGTAGCACTCTTCTGTCCGAAGCTCATCAGTCCAAGTTATCTATTCATCCTGGCAGTTCAAAGATGTATTTTGATCTGAAAGCCGATTACCGGTGGCCAGGAATGAAGAAGGACATCGGAAAATGTGTTGAAAGCTGTAAAGTATGTCAGATGGTTAAGGCAGAACACCAGAAACCCTTCGAGGATATGCAACCACTACCAGTTCCTGAATGGAAGTGGGAGCATATAACAATGGACTTCATTACGAAGCTGCCAAAGACCAAAAGACAGCACGACTCCATCTGGGTAGTCGTTGACCGATTAACGAAATCAGCACATTTCATTCCGATGAAAGAAACATATTCTCTCGATAGATTGGCGCAGCTGTATATCTCTGAAATTATTTCTCATCACGGTGTGCCGAAGTCTATCGTATCTGATCGTGATAGTCGTTTCACATCCAGATTCTGGCAAGCATTACAAGAAGGAATGGGTACTCGGATTTCTATGAGTACTGCTTATCATCCAAATGCAGATGGCCAGAGTGAGCGTACTATCTTAACTCTAGAAGATATGCTTCGTGCCTGCATTTTTGATTTAGGTGGTAACTGGGATGACCACTTGCCGTTGGTCGAATTCTCATACAATAACAGTTATCATTCAACGATCAAGATGGCCCCTTTTGAAGCTTTATACGGAAGAAAGTGCAGAACTCCCACCTGTTGGCGTGAAACAGGTGAATCGCCAATAGCAGGACCTGCCCTTCTACAGTTGACTCACGAAAAGATTCAACTCGTTAGAAGGAATATTCTTGAAGCTCAAAGCAGGCAGAAATCATATTATGACAATCGGCATAGATCAATCAGTTTTGCAGTTAACGATTGGGTGATGCTGAAAGTATCCCCAATGAAGAATGTGGTGCGGTTCATTAAAAGAAACAAGCTAGCTCCGAGATTTATTGGTCCGTTCAAGATTGTGGAAAAGATTGGAAATCAACTTTATCGTCTTGAACTACCGGCTGACTTAGCTGGAATACATCCTGTATTTCATGTCAGTCATCTGAGAAAGAGTTTAGCTGACGAAAGGGAAGTTCAGATACCACATGTTAACCTGCAGATTGATGAGAAGCTTCGCATGGTTGAAGAGCCAGAACGTATTCTGGACTCGAAGACCAAAAAGCTTCGGAATAAAGAGATACAGATGGTGCTCGTCCAGTGGAAACACCACAAAGGTTCGCATCAGTCTTGGGAATCGAGAGATGTTATGAAAGCTACTTATCCAAGTCTGTTCGAACATAGCTAACTTCGGGGACGAAGTTTGTGCGTGGTGGAGCCCATTCTGTAACAACCTAATTTTGAGCTAGTCGTAAAATCAGTAATATTTTGAGCCAATAATGTAATGATGTTACATTATTTGAATTATAATTTAATTAAGTAATGAAATATTTAATTAAATTAAATAAATATTTATATTTATGAATTAATAAATTATTAAAGAAAATTAAATAAAAGAGATATAATATACAAAAATGAAAGTGGGTTAGCTAGCAAATATAACTAGATGACGTATATAAACGAGAATTATATTCAAAAACTCAGATTTCGCTCTCTCTCTCTAACTCTCTCTCTCTAACTTTCTCTCTACTCTCTCTCTACCTTCTCTCTAAAATTTCTCCTAAACCGACCGTCCGATTATCAAGATATATATACCGTTAGAAAGATCTCGGAGAATACTACACGAATATACTATCTTCTGCGTGATTCATACGAATTCGAGGTAAGAATTTATATTTTTACGTTTTTATATATTTCGGTAATTTCGAATCTATTAATTTTATGAAATCTAAAGCTATTTTTATGGAGTTTAACTAGAATAAGTATAATATAATCGAACATAGGCTTAATATTGATCATATTTGTGATTTATGCCTTAGAAATTCATGTTTTAGAGTTGTAAATATGATCAGATTCGAGAATGTTAAGAACAGATTCGAAAATGCTTAGAACAGACTCGAAATGGAATTAGATTCGAAATATATTCAAATCTAATCATTAAATTCGAAAATCATATTTCGAATCTGATAGATTCGAATGGTGATGTTCGAGTCTAAGCCAATAGATTCGAATGAGGTACATATTTCGAATCTAATAGATTCGAATGGTGTGGTTCGAGTCTAAGACCAATAGATTCGAATGGGTATTCGAATTTGCTTATTGGAATTCGAATCTAGCTATCTTCGAGTTTAATGTAAAGGTTTGACTTTAAATATTGAATCTAATTTTTACTACATAATTCGAATATAGCATATATAAATTAAATAGAAACACCTTTGAATATAATCACATGATTTCAATTAAAAACATTCTGAATCACTCCACTTATTGAATTTAATATATATATATATATATATATATATATATATATATATATATATATATATGTGTGTGTGTGTGTATGTGTTCCGACCTTTCGAGAATATTAATAAAACAAAGAATGAGTTATGAACGAACAAGTTATCAGAATCAGATAAAATAAAGATTTTAATGACCAAAAGAAATAATGAAATTCCATGATAATGATGATGATAATTGACATGAGATTTATATGAATAATTCTGGACAGGTTCAGTATATTCTGAACAAAGATTTAAAGACTCAAAGAAGATAGACTGACAGAGATAAAAACCTGAGATAACTCAGGTGGCAGATTCATATATCTGTTTGACCAAGACCCAGACCAGTGAGTTATTGATATTCAGATTGAACATGCATAGATCCGGTTGAGATATATTGTTGCTGATAGATTTATTGACATTCACTTTATCAGCTGGAATGAGACCTGTGCACACCATGGATGGGTGTTGCCCAGTGGATCATGATAGCTATTTGACTATCCTTTCATATTGCATTTATTATTGCTTCAGACTTTGCTTTATGACTCATTGCTATCATGACTTCTAAGACATATGCTTACATCATTGATCAGACATTTGATAGATTGATTCAGCTTGACTAGCCCTTATGGTCTATTGTTCTAGACCCGGCTATTTCACCAGTTCCTATGAACTTGGTAATGACCTCCGATGTTCCGCCATATTGACTTACTGGTAGCTAGCCCAGTATGTGGCTGATCCCCACGATTTAAGCGTGAGTGTGGCTTGAACATCATCCGATCTTATGATACTATATCTCAATCATGAGGGCTGTAGCGGCAGCCAAGACATATCACGCTAAGATTTATGACTCCGCTTGACACGCATGTTGATATTGAAAATCTATAAACTCACTAAGCGTTGCTTATGGTTGCTACTTCATATTTTTACAGGAAAAGGCAAAGGAAAGTCACCTGCCGGACCTAGTTCTTAGGTCTTACACGCTCAAGACAGAAGTTTCATAGACCTCTACTCAGCAACCCCATTTTGGTACTAATTGGATGACGATATTATGGTGATCTGGGTAGATTTATTTTGATAATATGATGATATTAATTAGATTAGATTTGTGCCCTTTATAAGTTTAATTTAAAATTGGTAATCTGTATTAAACTTAAATCCTAATAATTTGTACTGTAATTTAATTTTCCGCATTATAATTACTCTATCTTAGTTATGGTTGATATCGTATTGCATGATGTGGGACCTAGACTGGTGAGAACTGCCCCGTAAGGGGTGGTCTTCACAAGAGCTTCGCGAGACGTGATTTTGGTGCTGATGAAAGAGATAAGATCTTAAAGGTGGAAACTTGACACGGATGGACTGGATTTTGGAAGAATAGGACTGTGGATGGTGGTATTTCGGATAACAAAATGATTTCGGATGGGCTAGGAATTCGGATGACTGGAGTTCGGGTGAACAGTGTTTCGGATGGTCAGGACCAAATTCGGATGAACGTTGATTTCGGATAGAGGACGTAAGTCGGATGGGGCCTAATTCGGATGGTAAGAAGTCTGATGGACCGAATTCGGATGACCGGATTCGGATGAACAGTGATGACTTCGGATAGGGTACTTCGGATGAACAGAATGTGGTTCGGATGAAGTGAGGGAACCGAATTCGGATGGTCCGAATTCGGGTGAACAGTGGACAGGAACTTAGGAAAATGTCCAGGTAGGGGACCGAATTCGGATGGTCCGAAATGGATATGGTCCGAAGTTAAAATTTAAAAAAATTAAGCACAAGTCCAAAATGGTAAAATGGAAATGCCTGATCTGAATTTCGGATGGTCCGAAGTTCGGATGGGACCGAAGTAGGGTCCCAAATGGGCACTAGGTTGGTCCGAAATTCACCTAAAGTTGGTCCGAATTGGACCGAAATGAGGTCCGAACTAGGGTTATATATGGTCCGAATTGGGATATTAATTGGTCCGAATTGCTACAGTATATGGTCCGAATTACAGCAGTTTTTAGTAGTTTTCTAAGGCAGAACAGAGCAGAAGACTATTTTATCAGTTTTAAAGCCTAAAAAAGTTTCTAAATGATTTGTAAACTATTTTAAACACTTGTGATGATTTAAAATAACCCTAAACACTTAAAATCAGTAAAGAACAAGCTAAAAACCCACTAAAAACCCATATTTTTAAACTTTTTCAAAGCTCCGATTCTTGATGATTTTAATGGAAATATGGAAGTGAATGAGCTCGAAATCAGTATATGAGGATATTGTGATGATTATAAGAATATAAGAACACAATAAACACGTAAAAACAGAGAAAAAGATGATCTAACCGAATGGGAGAATGAAGAACACGAAGAACACAAGAAAAACCCAGCAGAATCCGTGAGAATGTAGTTGAAATCCACCTTTTGGGCTCTGATACCAATTGTAAATATGTATTCCCGTATGTTTCAGCACCTTTGATGATTCTTTCACACAACCCTAGAAGAAACAAGCTCAATAATGGGGTTATGATGAAGAAGACAAAGAGAATATTGAGAGAATGAAAAGTGGCGGCTACTTGTATATTCAATATATTCAACCGTCTATCTCAACAAAGCAAATCCTAGGAGCTTTATAGCTCCAATTAATTAACTATGGGGCATTGACACAATTGCCCCCTAGACTTTTACATAGAAAATAAATTACAAGGAAACAAATACAAAGCTAAATGCTAAGTAAATAATTATTACAAAATAACTTCATATGATCGAAATTAAATGTCTAACATTTTGAAAAAGTCTAGTTGGATCAAGTCTAATAATCAATTGTTAAACAATACAATCCAAACACTTAGGGGCGTTTGTTAGAATTTCTATTTAGTGGACTTATATGTTTAAATTATTGGTCTTTATCTTTAATAGACTTATTGGGTCATTAATTAATAAACTAAACCTATTGGGCTTTAGGGTTTGATGGTAACTCATATTCTCTGTCTATATATAGTGAGGGTATCAATACTCTAAAGCAACCCTAAGATCACTAATCTTCATCTATCAGAGAGAACATTAAGGCTTTAGGTGACGAAGACTCTCACAACTGTGTTCGTTCATCGTCAGGTTTCCACATATAGATGTCGATATCAATAGATTCAGTTATGAAGTCTTATATGGTTTATCATAATGATTTAACAATATGGTTGCTTAGGGATTATTATATATTAATATTTAACAAGTGGTATCAGAGCCTATCATATTTATTGAATTGTTAGATATAGAGTTAATTATATAGTTTTTTTTTTGTTTGCGGCTATGGTTTCTTTTTGTTTGCGCCACATTAAAGAAAAAAAGAGAGAATAAGGAAGAATAATGAATTATGGTTGATCTGGTTAAAAAACAATAGGGTTTTGTATTTTTTTTTCCTTTGCGCCGCACACCCCCACGGTTTGAAAGAAATAAAAAAAGAAAACAGCGGTTTGTGATTTATTTAAATTAATTATATTATGAATTTCCCCATGTATGTGTTGTGGAGCAATGGATTCACAGTACTCAAGTGTTTCTTCTTTTGTTGAGATATAATATATCTTGTTAATGATGTGACGCTTCTGCAACTTCAGATAAATATCTAATTGTTAAGTCACTTGGTCGCTATCAAATGCTCTGAATTTGGCAAGGATTACGATGCTTTAATCTGTCATCGGGATTGAAAATTAATCTAAATAAAACATGTTTGTTTGGTGTTGGGATGGATAACGTTGAAGTTTCTCAATTAGCCTCGAGGCTGCATTGCTCTTTGGGAAATTTCCTTTTAAATTCCTTGGAATCCAAGTTGGAGGTTCTCCTAACTGAATCAGTCTTTGGGAGTCTTTAACGGAAAATATGAAATCAAAATTCGCTTCTTGGAAGATTTCTTTACTTTCCTTCGGTGGTCGTCTGATACTTTGTAAGTACGTTCTCGGCTCTCTTGGTATTTATTTATTCTCATTATATAAGGCTATCGTTAGTATTATTAAACGGATGGACAGTATTCGAAGTAATTTTTTTGGGGAAGTCATTCAGTTTGACGGAAAATTCATTGGGTTGCTTGGAAACATGTTATTTGTCTCATGGAACATGGTGAGCATTGCTTGGAAAATGGTGGTGGAGGTTGAAAACCGATACCAATGCTCTTTGGAAACATGTCATTCTTTCGCTTCATGGATATAAAAGGTCGTTACGAGTAGACCCTCTCCATACTAAAAAGAAAGGTAATTGGTTTTCGATTGCTTCCATTCAAAATCAGATTGAGGAGTTTAACTTGGATCTTTCTTCGTGGTATAACTTGGAGTTGTGCTCTTGAGAATTCCGGTATCTTTTCTGTTTCCTCTCTTCGTAGAGCTTTAGATGATATGGGCTCTTTATTTCACAGGGGTTTAAAAAGTTAATTGGATTAAAGCCGTTTCAAGCAATTTAATCTTATTGGATTGGAAAATTCTTCATTCTAGGTTGTCGACTTATTACAATTTAGTTGAGAAGGGGCTGTTTTTTCAATCATCCCTTCGATCGTCTGAGTACCTCCGTGGACCGGTGTTATAACGGAGCTGATTGTTAGTCTAGTTTGAAAACCGTCGTTGTTGGAGACGGTTGGTCCACAAGGCTATCTGTTCCTGTATTGTGGCCTCTTCCTCATCAAATACCTGACGTGGAGGAGAGGCATACCTGCACTGCGATGATGATGAACCTGGAGCAAAGGATGGTGTTGGAACATTCGTGTTGGTAATCAAGGCTAGTGAATCATTCGGTTTCATCCCAGTATTGGCTGATAACAACAAAGAAGCCAATTGATTCGCCATCAGTTTTTGTTGATCCACATCCCCTTGATACTTCTTTAGCTCCTTAAAGACGACGTTGATTGATACCTCAGGAATGTTCAGGACGCGTTTCGTGGCCCGGCATGCGATCTGCCACTCGGGGGCTAGGGCAGCAAAGAACTGGATGTTGATGTCATCCCTGTCCTTCTTGATGTGCAGTTTGTTCAATTCATTTAGGACCGCACAAAACCTGGTAAACGTAGCTTGCAGAGATTCCCCGTCTTTGGCTCAGAATTCTGTAAACTTAGTCTTCGCCTCCTCAATCTTGGCACGATCATCGAGATCTGCCCCCAGCATTTGGACTTCCAATTCATCCCACATTTCTTTGGCAGACATTTTGTTGTCTACGCCAACGAGAATATCAGTGGGGAGGGCCTGGTAGATCAAATATTCTGCCCTCTTATCGGCATGCTGCCTGTCTCTCTCGGCGTCATTTGCCGGTTCTCGTTCAACTTTGGAGGCTAAGACAGGGGGTTCAGCCTCAGGTCTGGCTGCTATTTCCCGATAATAGATTACGGGACCCTCGGAGATGGATTGAAGCATTAAGTTCCCAAGAGGTTGCATTCCAACAAATTTTAGGAACCGGGATTTCCATTGTTCATACCCATCGGGATAGAGAACAGGTGGTCTTTTCTCAGATCCGAGTACGAGAGCTGTAACAACCTAATTTTGAGCTAGTCGTAAAATCAGTAATATTTCGAGCCAATAATGTAATGATGTTACATTATTTGAATTATAATTTAATTAAGTAATGAAATATTTAATTAAATTAAATAAATATTTATATTTATGAATTAATAAATTATTAAAGAAAATTAAATAAAAGAGATATAATATACAAAAATGAAAGTGGGTTAGCTAGCAAATATAACTAGATGACGTATATAAACGAGAATTATATTCAAAAACTCAGATTTCGCTCTCTCTCTCTAACTCTCTCTCTCTAACTTTCTCTCTACTCTCTCTCTACCTTCTCTCTAAAATTTCTCCTAAACCGACCGTCCGATTATCAAGATATATATACCGTTAGAAAGATCTCGGAGAATACTACACGAATATACTATCTTCTGCGTGATTTCATACGAATTCGAGGTAAGAATTTATATTTTTTACGTTTTTATATATTTCGGTAATTTCGAATCTATTAATTTTATGAAATCTAAAGCTATTTTTATGGAGTTTAACTAGAATAAGTATAATATAATCGAACATAGGCTTAATATTGATCATATTTGTGATTTATGCCTTAGAAATTCATGTTTTAGAGTTGTAAATATGATCAGATTCGAGAATGTTAAGAACAGATTCGAAAATGCTTAGAACAGACTCGAAATGGAATTAGATTCGAAATATATTCAAATCTAATCATTAAATTCGAAAATCATATTTCGAATCTGATAGATTCGAATGGTGATGTTCGAGTCTAAGCCAATAGATTCGAATGAGGTACATATTTCGAATCTAATAGATTCGAATGGTGTGGTTCGAGTCTAAGACCAATAGATTCGAATGGGTATTCGAATTTGCTTATTGGAATTCGAATCTAGCTATCTTCGAGTTTAATGTAAAGGTTTGACTTTAAATATTGAATCTAATTTTTACTACATAATTCGAATATAGCATATATAAATTAAATAGAAACACCTTTGAATATAATCACATGATTTCAATTAAAAACATTCTGAATCACTCCACTTATTGAATTTAATATATATATATATATATATATATATATATATATATGTGTGTGTGTGTATGTGTTCCGACCTTTCGAGAATATTAATAAAACAAAGAATGAGTTATGAACGAACAAGTTATCAGAATCAGATAAAATAAAGATTTTAATGACCAAAAGAAATAATGAAATTCCATGATAATGATGATGATAATTGACATGAGATTTATATGAATAATTCTGGACAGGTTCAGTATATTCTGAACAAAGATTTAAAGACTCAAAGAAGATAGACTGACAGAGATAAAAACCTGAGATAACTCAGGTGGCAGATTCATATATCTGTTTGACCAAGACCCAGACCAGTGAGTTATAGATATTCAGATTGAACATGCATAGATCCGGTTGAGATATATTGTTGCTGATAGATTTATTGACATTCACTTTATCAGCTGGAATGAGACCTGTGCACACCATGGATGGGTGTTGCCCAGTGGATCATGATAGCTATTTGACTATCTTTTCATATTGCATTTATTATTGCTTCAGACTTTGCTTTATGACTCATTGCTATCATGACTTCTAAGACATATGCTTACATCATTGATCAGACATTTGATAGATTGATTCAGCTTGACTAGCCCTTATGGTCTATTGTTCTAGACCCGGCTATTTCACCAGTTCCTATGAACTTGGTAATGACCTCCGATGTTCCGCCATATTGACTTACTGGTAGCTAGCCCAGTATGTGGCTGATCCCCACGATTTAAGCGTGAGTGTGGCTTGAACATCATCCGATCTTATGATACTATATCTCAATCATGAGGGCTGTAGCGGCAGCCAAGACATATCACGCTAAGATTTATGACTCCGCTTGACACGCATGTTAATATTGAAAATCTATAAACTCACTAAGCGTTGCTTATGGTTGCTACTTCATATTTTTACAGGAAAAGGCAAAGGAAAGTCACCTGCCGGACCTAGTTCTTAGGTCTTACACGCTCAAGACAGAAGTTTCATAGACCTCTACTCAGCAACCCCATTTTGGTACTAATTGGATGACGATATTATGGTGATCTGGGTAGATTTATTTTGATAATATGATGATATTAATTAGATTAGATTTGTGCCCTTTATAAGTTTAATTTAAAATTGGTAATCTGTATTAAACTTAAATCCTAATAATTTGTACTGTAATTTAATTTTCCGCATTATAATTACTCTATCTTAGTTATGGTTGATATCGTATTGCATGATGTGGGACCTAGACTGGTGAGAACTGCCCCGTAAGGGGTGGTCTTCACAAGAGCTTCGCGAGACGTGATTTTGGTGCTGATGAAAGAAATAAGATCTTAAAGGTGGAAACTTGACACGGATGGACTGGATTTTGGAAGAATAGGACTGTGGATGGTGGTATTTCGGATAACAAAATGATTTCGGATGGGCTAGGAATTCGGATGACTGGAGTTCGGGTGAACAGTGTTTCGGATGGTCAGGACCAAATTCGGATGAACGTTGATTTCGGATAGAGGACGTAAGTCGGATGGGGCCTAATTCGGATGGTAAGAAGTCTGATGGACCGAATTCGGATGACCGGATTCGGATGAACAGTGATGACTTCGGATAGGGTACTTCGGATGAACAGAATGTGGTTCGGATGAAGTGAGGGAACCGAATTCGGATGGTCCGAATTCGAGTGAACAGTGGACAGGAACTTAGGAAAATGTCCAGGTAGGGGACCGAATTCGGATGGTCCGAAATGGATATGGTCCGAAGTTAAAATTTAAAAAAATTAAGCACAAGTCCAAAATGGTAAAATGGAAATGCCTGATCTGAATTTCGGATGGTCCGAAGTTCGGATGGGACCGAAGTAGGGTCCCAAATGGGCACTAGGTTGGTCCGAAATTCACCTAAAGTTGGTCCGAATTGGACCGAAATGAGGTCCGAACTAGGGTTATATATGGTCCGAATTGGGATATTAATTGGTCCGAATTGCTACAGTATATGGTCCGAATTACAGCAGTTTTTAGTAGTTTTCTAAGGCAGAACAGAGCAGAAGACTATTTTATCAGTTTTAAAGCCTAAAAAAGTTTCTAAATGATTTGTAAACTATTTTAAACACTTGTGATGATTTAAAATAACCCTAAACACTTAAAATCAGTAAAGAACAAGCTAAAAACCCACTAAAAACCCATATTTTTAAACTTTTTCAAAGCTCCGATTCTTGATGATTTTAATGGAAATATGGAAGTGAATGAGCTCGAAATCAGTATATGAGGATATTGTGATGATTATAAGACTATAAGAACACAATAAACACGTAAAAACAGAGAAAAAGATGATCTAACCGAATGGGAGAATGAAGAACACGAAGAACACAAGAAAAACCCAGCAGAATCCGTGAGAATGTAGTTGAAATCCACCTTTTGGGCTCTGATACCAATTGTAAATATGTATTCCCGTATGTTTCAGCACCTTTGATGATTCTTTCACACAACCCTAGAAGAAACAAGCTCAATAATGGGGTTATGATGAAGAAGACAAAGAGAATATTGAGAGAATGAAAAGTGGCGGCTACTTGTATATTCAATATATTCAACCGTCTATCTCAACAAAGCAAATCCTAGGAGCTTTATAGCTCCAATTAATTAACTATGGGGCATTGACACAATTGCCCCCTAGACTTTTACATAGAAAATAAATTACAAGGAAACAAATACAAAGCTAAATGCTAAGTAAATAATTATTACAAAATAACTTCATATGATCGAAATTAAATGTCTAACATTTTGAAAAAGTCTAGTTGGATCAAGTCTAATAATCAATTGTTAAACAATACAATCCAAACACTTAGGGGCGTTTGTTAGAATTTCTATTTAGTGGACTTATATGTTTAAATTATTGGTCTTTATCTTTAATAGACTTATTGGGTCATTAATTAATAAACTAAACCTATTGGGCTTTAGGGTTTGATGGTAACTCATATTCCCTGTCTATATATAGTGAGGGTATCAATACTCTAAAGCAACCCTAAGATCACTAATCTTCATCTATCAGAGAGAACATTAAGGCTTTAGGTGACGAAGACTCTCACAACTGTGTTCGTTCATCGTCAGGTTTCCACATATAGATGTCGATATCAATGGATTCAGTTATGAAGTCTTATATGGTTTATCATAATGATTTAACAATATGGTTGCTTAGGGATTATTATATATTAATATTTAACAAGTGGTATCAGATCCTATCATATTTATTGAATTGTTAGATATAGAGTTAATTATATAGTTTTTTTTTTTGTTTGCGGCTATGGTTTCTTTTTGTTTGCGCCACATTAAAGAAAAAAAGAGAGAATAAGGAAGAATAATGAATTATGGTTGATCTGGTTAAAAAACAATAGGGTTTTGTATTTTTTTTTCCTTTGCGCCGCACACCCCCACGGTTTGAAAGAAATAAAAAAAGAAAACAGCGGTTTGTGATTTATTTAAATTAATTATATTATGAATTTCCCCATGTATGTGTTGTGGAGCAATGGATTCACAGTACTCAAGTGTTTCTTCTTTTGTTGAGATATAATATATCTTGTTAATGATGTGACGCTTCTGCAACTTCAGATAAATATCTAATTGTTAAGTCACTTGGTCGCTATCAAATGCTCTGAATTTGGCAAGGATTACGATGCTTTAATCTGTCATCGGGATTGAAAATTAATCTAAATAAAACATGTTTGTTTGGTGTTGGGATGGATAACGTTGAAGTTTCTCAATTAGCCTCGAGGCTGCATTGCTCTTTGGGAAATTTCCTTTTAAATTCCTTGGAATCCAAGTTGGAGGTTCTCCTAACTGAATCAGTCTTTGGGAGTCTTTAACGGAAAATATGAAATCAAAATTCGCTTCTTGGAAGATTTCTTTACTTTCCTTCGGTGGTCGTCTGATACTTTGTAAGTACGTTCTCGGCTCTCTTGGTATTTATTTATTCTCATTATATAAGGCTATCGTTAGTATTATTAAACGGATGGACAGTATTCGAAGTAATTTTTTTGGGGAAGTCATTCAGTTTGACGGAAAATTCATTGGGTTGCTTGGAAACATGTTATTTGTCTCATGGAACATGGTGAGCATTGCTTGGAAAATGGTGGTGGAGGTTGAAAACCGATACCAATGCTCTTTGGAAACATGTCATTCTTTCGCTTCATGGATATAAAAGGTCGTTACGAGTAGACCCTCTCCATACTAAAAAGAAAGGTAATTGGTTTTCGATTGCTTCCATTCAAAATCAGATTGAGGAGTTTAACTTGGATCTTTCTTCGTGGTATAACTTGGAGTTGTGCTCTTGAGAATTCCGGTATCTTTTCTGTTTCCTCTCTTCGTAGAGCTTTAGATGATATGGGCTCTTTATTTCACAGGGGTTTAAAAAGTTAATTGGATTAAAGCCGTTTCAAGCAATTTAATCTTATTGGATTGGAAAATTCTTCATTCTAGGTTGTCGACTTATTACAATTTAGTTGAGAAGGGGCTGTTTTTTCAATCATCTTCTTTTCCTCTTTGTAACACCCCAAATAATTAGGAGGTAATTATATTCCTAATAATGTTGAGTTAATATAGTTATTGAAATAATTATTATTAATTGGAGATATTAATAATATTGACTAATGAGGTAATTAACTTTGCTCAACGATTGAAATGGTAAACTTAAAGGTCATATTATGAGTAGTTGCCAATAATTTATGACATTTACTATTATTGAGACCTGTATGATAAAAAGAAAATATAATGTGGTTAGTATTGAAATAACAAGAATGGGTAATGAACTTTTGGTTCATTTATCAAAATAAATAAATGGTTTCTTGAGGGGTGAATATTGAATGAGAGAGAGAAGTTGGAGGGGTGTAGGTGACAAGTTGTGAAACCCACACCCCCCTTATTTTGTTAAAACCGTATCACACACACACACACACTTGCATTTGTGTGTGTGTGTTTCTCCCCAAGAAGAAAAGAAGGGAAAGAAATGGAGAAGCTAGGGTTTTTGGGAGATTCATCTCCAAATTTGTGAAGATTAAAGCTTAGGAATCTCAATCTTTGTAATCCTTGAAGGTATAATCATCTTCCCCATCTCCTACTTCATCTCGTTCTTCTCTATTCTTCATTTGAAGAATGAAACCCTAAATGGGTTTATGTTGAAATGTTTTGTAATGGCTCCAATCTCTTAATATGTTGTTATATGATCAAAATGGAGCCATAATATGCAACTACATTGGTAGTTTGTGTTAGTTGGAGTTAATTTTGGTTGAAATCCAATATAGGGCTCAAATTAAGCCATGGATCAGTCGGTTGCATTTGGGATGTTTTAGAAGCTCAAAATGAGCTCAAAAGTGTTTAAATATGTTGTATAATCGATTTCAAGTGTTGGTTTTGAGTTTGGTTGAGTTTTGGAATTTTGGGTGTTAAACCCGTAGGGGGAAGAAGTGCAGGTCTGTGAGCGACTCGCTGAGTCAAAATTTTCTGCTCACAAAAATTTGAGCGACTCGACGAGTCACCCAGGCGACTCGCTGAGTCAAATCTGGCTGTCCAAAAATTTGATTTTTAGCTATGGGGTCCTATGCTAACATCTAATACTTCTAAAATACATCTAAATTAAGTGTTTAAAGGGTTCTAAAGTCTAATTCTACATTCGGGTCTCATAGAGTCCCGAAATGGATATAAGGCTTTCGGTTTGGAACCCGAAATGTAATTGGAAGGGTTTAAAGAGTTGTTGAGAGCATTGAGCCTCTCTGTTGGGATCCAACACTTGTTTGCAACTCCTATTGCATGAGTCTAGTTGTAAGTTGGAACATGATTCCGAGTTCGTTGGGTACCGGAATGACCCGAAACTCTTACGTTGATACCCGAACTCACATTCGGATAACTTTGCGGACTTAATAAGCTTTGAGGGCTTATATATTTGTTATGTAAATATCATGTAGGTGAATTTGATCATTGGAGCCTATTCGAAGAAGCATTTGCCTTATTTGGGCATATCTGGGTCAAATTGAGACGTCAAGGCTATAATTAGCCAACCACTGTGAGTTCTAGGACTAATGTAAATGAATGATTACATGTTAATTGTTGTTTATGCCTTTGTTGATAACATGCTACTTGACCATGCATATTCACATGTTATAGATGGATTCATTGTAGCCTTATTGAACATGTTGTCATGCATCCTGAATTGGAAATGAATTGCCATGCTAGTTGATATTGTTGTGGATTGGTTTGTCGTGCATCTCATATAGTATGCTTAACTACTTATTTGTACGGATAACAATGATTGGAAGATGGCAATTCGTGTTGGTTAACCTAGTAGGTTGGACTATTCACTTTTGTGATTGATTAATAATGGTTGGGATATATGCATGACCCCCTTTAAGTTGTATATTGGGTCGCATTCGTGGAAGTCTAATGGATTATGATTTGGCATAAAGGACTATTTAACCGGTAGGCTTTCTAGTAATGTCAAACGACCCCGATGATATGTTAGAACCATTATTGAAGAACAGTTAGTAGAACCACATAGATGGTTTCTTTTAATTGGTCTTATGGACCGTTATAGACTCTCATGAGTCATATTGAATCCTAATATGTTGTGGAATGCGTTTTGGGACCTCTTGATTTATTCCTGGTCATTTGGATGCCGGATGCCGTCGTACTTGCATTGTCGGAGGTCCCGTGCTTGCTAGGGACAGTCTCGTACTTGCTAGAGGCAATACCACTCCCGACTTTGATAGGGAACCCTAGACGACCATGGGGTATGTGGTTATTGGATTGGGATGGGATTATCTCATGTGAGGACGGCAACGGGCCGCCTGCGGGCGATGATTATGACACGTTGGGCTGCAAGCATGAGATATATCCTAGTGGCGGTGTTGACATCATGTGAGGACGGCAACGGGCCGCCTTCGTGGCGATGATTATGACACGTTGGGCCGCAAGCATGTTTGTTCTCACCTTTGAATTGAAGTCATTTGTAGTATGTACTGTGGTAATGTAACGTGCCAATTTGGTAAGGCATCTTTGAAAAAAACGTTACAACGTGCTACTATGACCGGCGTTGGAATCCCCACTTTGGCTCGACTATGTCTAGCGGTGTAGTGGATTCCAAGAGTTGAGTTGGTCCTCACCTTGACTCGGCTAGGCCAGGCGGTGACGGTGGAATATGTGACATTGATAAATATCGTGAATGCTAATGGTCCTTAGTGAGATGAGTCGTCTTGTTGTGAATTCGAATAGGCAAATAATTGATGTGGGACACCGATAGTCCTCAACGAGGATGAGGTGATCCCATTCTAGCTTGGCATTGGCCATCCTTGACCCCTGTATCTTTAGTTGATTGAAATTATGTGTTGGATATACATGGTTATCATGAAATTGTTATTTATATTGTTCTTAGAATTCACTAAACAACTTTTGTTGTTTACCCCTTTAGTTGTTAACCTTTTGCAGGTTTGAGCTATCGAGCGGGAAGCTTATATTCCTCCTCATTATTCAGGGTGTAGACTTGAGACTAACGGTATGCTTTGATGATTGTGTTGGGTTTGGGTTAGTCGACCTCTTGGCCTTGACTATTCGTTTGCAGGATCATGACCTGTAACCTTGTAGATTCAATAGTTGTTTATTCGGATGCATCACTTATGATGCATTAGTTGTAAAAGTTTTTAATTCTACCCTAATTCCGCAAGTATTGATGTATAAATTATTGTTAATTACACTGAAATATGTATTATTGTTGTATGGGTGTTTCACTCTTTGTGGATACGTTTTAGAATTCGAGAATCATTTGTTCCGTAGATGCTATATTTCTAGAGAATTGATTGACGATTTTAAAAGGTGTGGGGTGTGAGTGAACCTTCTTGTGACTCGGTTGTGGCATTATTATATTGGGGAACTGAATTAGGTTTCCGTGGTATTACTTTGGAGGCTTTTTCGGCATTGGTTTTAGTTTTATGTTGGGTTATTTGGAAGATAAGGAATGCTGTGATTTTTCCTCAAGACTCTCGGGCAATTCGTTTTCCTTTCAGAATGGTGCAATCCTGGACATTCTTTTGGTTATCTACTCGTGGGAAGATGAGTAAAAAAATTGTGTTAGGGCAATTGGTTTAGCAACCCTCTTTCGGAAGTCTTTTGTTAGATAATTTTCCTTGTATCTGGAGTTGTTCCCTCTTTTCTTTTTTCTTCTTTTAGGTTTGGTACATCTTGTTTCTTCTTTATGTACTGTGTTTCTCTAGTTCCTTGCTAGAGTTTATTTTTTGGTTTTAATATAGCTACTTTTAAAAAAAAAAAAAAAAGTCACTATTTTTGTGGCCATAAATTTATTTTATTTTTTTTAACCTTTTTTGTTTCTTTATTTAATGATGTGCGCAGAATTTGAAGAATAAAAACTTACAGTTATGTTTTATTCCTTTAAATTTTTCTGTGCATTTATTTTTTAAAAACAAGAAGGGACATATGGCTATTAGTGCAGACATTGCTTGTGGCAATGCATTTAGATTAAAGCGCTATGTTGGATGGGTTTAACCCGGTGCAATGAATATTGGATTTTATGTTTTAAAGTTTTAAGATAATTGCATTTTGTTCTATGACTTTTATGATAAAACGTATTTTATTTTTATCATATGTGTGAAATAGAAAATTTCTAAAATTCATATATTTATAATTATTTATTGCTTATGGGAAGGAGAACCCCGGTTTGGTTTCGGTCAATTAAGGTTCGGTTCAAGCATTGTTGTGGCGGCTTTGACCCATTGACCTGTTTTTTGTGATGGATTATGGACCGTTTGGTATAAAATTTTTCGAATAATTACATTTTGATATCATGCGTTTTATAGTATTTTCTACTTCAATGATATCTATAAAATTAAAACTTATAGAATATTTATAAAAGTCATGTCTTGTAATAATTTATTGTTGTTGGTATATATTGCTAAAACAACATCTTTCGGAAATTTGTTTGATTTCACATATTTAATAACAACGGGTTTTGAACAAAAATATTTGTAGACAACGATTTTGTCGTTAACTAAGATTAATCATGTTACGAGATAATTTCTAAACCTTTGTGAGTTTAAATTCGGTTGTTCTCGTAATAAAGTTGATTATTGAGTATAATTATTTTATTTTGTTTAGTGTGGTTTCTTTTGATTCTTTCGCCAATAAAAATCAATTAACACTGCAAAAGTAACTTTTATAACATTGTAAATTCTTGATTTACTTCTTTTGGTATGAAGTCAGATCATATGAAGGTAAAATATTTATTGATAGTTTTGTTTTGAAGTTAAACTAGTTTTGTACCTAAACATCTTTGTGATACATTTCGGTTATACTACTTACATAAGTATGATCATATAAAGTTTTCTTTTCTTTCAATCACCAATTGATGTTGAAAGATTCGTTTATGTGGGCGATGACAATAAAGTTGCAGTATAAAGATATAGCAACTTAAAGATTAAAGTTGAATTTCAGTTGAATTTGTTTGAGACATTTATTTGATCAACTTTTAGATGAAGCCTAAAATTTATCAGTATGGACAAATCATTTTTTTATTGTTCATTTAGAAAATAATAAAGTTAGTCTCAATCAAAATTCATATTTATTGGTTCTTGTCCTTTATATATATATATACATATACATATATATATATATATATATATATATATATATATATATATATATATATATATATATATATATATATATATATATATATATATATATATATATATAGATGGGTTGAATGGAGAACATTCATGCATCGAAGAACATCGAAGAAACTTCATGCACCACCACAAATGCATCACAATTCCCGCGTGATGTACCATTTTTTCCACAAATGCATCACAATTCTCGCGTGATGCACCATTATTCCCGCGTGATGCACTATTATTTCCGCGTGATTCATCGACTTCCACGTGATGCATTATGATTTTCAAGCGATGCATTGTGGTTCTCCATGGTTCTTCGACGCATAGAGGTTCTCCATTGAACCCACCCATATATATATATGTGTATATATATATATATATATATATATATATATATATATATATATATATATATATATATATATATATATATATATATATATATATATATATATAGGTGGGTTCAATGGAGAACCTCCATGCATCGAAGAACCTTGAAGAACCTTCATGCACCACCACAAACGCATCACAATTCCCCCGTGATGCATCATTATTTCCACGTGATGCATCGATTTCTATGTGATGCATTACAATTTTCTAGCGATGCATTGTGGTTCTCCAAGGTTTTTCGATGCATAGAGGTTCTCCATTGAACTCACCCCTATATATATATATATATATATATATATATATATATATATATATATATATATATATATATATATATATATATAAAATAAGTAAACTATTTGTATATGTTTGCACGACAAATACACTTGAGAGGTACAAACTAAAATCATGTAAGGATTTTGTACTATTTATTTCACAAGCATTTTGGACACATCTCAAAACAAAGAACTTAAGAGCTTGTGTTAAATGGAATTTTTGATCACTTAGACTTTCAAGTCTGTGTTATTTGTGTCAAAGGAAAACAAACTATCAATAGAAATTTGTCTGTCAATAGAGATAATGATGTCTTAAAATTGATAAATAATGATATTTGTGGTTCATTCCCTACGGTTTAATAAATTGACAAATATATTTTATCATGTTCATTGATGACTACTCTATTTTTTCTACCTTTATCCAGTTTTAAAAATCTCAATCATTGGACGATTATTCAAAATTTTTCAAAGTTGATGTTGCATTTCAGCTTGAAAAGAAAATAAAGCCGTCAAATCTGATCGTGATGAATGATAATACGACAGATAAGATGGATCAAGAGAATAACGGACATGATATTTAATTTAGTTTTATTTTTCCTTAAAGAATTTAGGATAGTTCTGTATTACATAATGCCAGGCAAACCTAGCATGAATGATCTTGTAGAACGAAGGTATAAGATTCTTAAGGGTATGGTAAGGAGTATGATTCGTCATTCATCTTTACTAGAGTCTCTTGAAGGATTGCAATACGCATTCTGAATAAGGTACCCAACAAAGTAGTTACTGGATTCTCATACGAACTTTGACGGGCGATAGGCCTATCATTAGGCGTTTGCACGTATGTGGTTGTCCAAATAAACTTAGGCCATTACGAGCCAAATAAGTTGGACTCAAGAGAGTTATGCTACTATTTGTTGGTATCTTGGAAAAAAGTTTTGTTATCCACATCAATAACGTTTTTTTGAGGAAAAAAAAGGGAATGCCATATTTCTTTAGAATATTGAGGTTGTGGGGAGCAACAATTAAGAAAGTTGTCTTTGAAGTATAATTGGATTTTGTTTGAGATTCTATTAATCTCATTGTTCCAAAAATCATTTCGGAATCAGATATCAATGTTCATGCTTCAACATGTCATTGGACCGGAACAAGACAACACCACAGTAATCCTCAATCGTCTCATGATGTGTCATTAAAGGAAATTCATTAGAGAGTAAAGGAGTGCAATTCCAAAAGATCATTTGTTGTATCTTCAAGAATTTATGTAATAGGATGGCTTAACAGAAAATGATCTAATCAGATTTTGCAAAGTCATGTAAAGTTTTAACTCTCATAATGGATTGATGCCATTAAAGATAAGATTAAAGTCTATGAAAGACAATAACATTTGGAATCTTGTCAAATTACCCGAAAGTACGGAACCAATTGGTTACTTATATATGGATACTTAAAACTAAGAAAGTTTCGTAAGGTAATATTGAAAGATATAAAGATTGTCAAGTCGTTAAAGACTTTACTCAGAAAAGATTTATTGGTTGTAAAGAGACTTTCTTTCTGATATTTAGAATGACTCTTTTAGAATTAAGAATGACACTAATAAATCAATTTAAATATTGAGCCATATCAAATGGATATTAATAAACCTTTCTAAGTGGAGACATTGATGAGACGTCTTACATAAAGTGACCTAAAGATATTGAATCTGAAGATCCAAAGATTATGGTAAGTGTTAGAGTTATTATTATTGTGATTAAGTTGGTGGGTTAATTTTGTAATAGTTAGAATCTTATGTTATTTCCTAGCATTTTATTTCAAATATGTAAGAGGTTTATTTTGTAATTACCTCATAGTTGTCTTTAGTATTTAAACCTCTTCTAAGGTTTTTGCAAGATAACTAATCATTGTATGTGTGTGAGATTGAGTGTGCCTTTTGCATTCTCTCACAAGTTTCAATACATTGATAATCATTTAGTTTAATATTCTTATTATCGTGATTGTTGTTCTATTAAGTGTTATTCATCATTGGATCGTAAAGCTACAATTGGTATCAGTGCTCAAAAGGTTGGATTAAACTGTTATTGTTCAATCGATTGAAAGGTAATGTTTCTATTTATCTCTTTATGTTAATCATCTTAATCGGTGTTAACCTATTTGATTACTTGAGCATCTTTATTTTTTTCCACGCATTCTTCTTCGAAAAAAAAAACTTCAAAAAAAAAAAAAACAAGACATCCGAGATTATGTCAACTGTTGAAAAAAAATTGAAGTTTCACAGAAGTCATAGAATAAAAAAAATCCTAACTTAACCACACATACTGTTTGGAATAAATATTATATAGAGATGTAAACAATTATATTGTATAAGTTCAGGGGTTGATTTTGTAAATACACAATAATTTGTATTGTATATATAAATAGTGGTGTGTGGTTGATAGAAAATACGCATCTGATTAGAGAGAAGGAGAATGGAGTGCTTAGCAAGAAACCAAGAACTCTCATTGTAATATTCTATATACTCTTAATAAAGCATTCAGTATTGTGTGTTTGTGATAATTGTTCATGTGATTGTGTTTAAATGTATATGAATTGCATGAAATGTGAATCACAATTGGTATCAGAGCCTAATATGGCTGATTGAGTGTGAATTTTTGAATCTGAAGTTGAAAGTTTCGAACACTGTTATATTCAAATTTTTTTTTTGAAAATTCAGAAAATCTCTTTTGGATTTTGATTCTGTGGATGAAATGAAGTGTAATTTGGATCGAAGGTGACGCTTTTGAGTGTGAATCTAATGAGATAAAACTCAAATTTTAATTCCAAACATACAAGATTTAATTTGGATTTTTCTGAGTTCTTGAAAATATTGTGTTATTCACTTTTTTTTGTCAAATTTTGGATTTTTGATCTGAAATTAGGCATAATTGTTTCACAAAAGTTGTTTCTGTGTGAAAACGCACACTCGATAATAAATTGAGCTCATTTGGTGAATTTTTGTTGAAAAATTGTGTTTTTGAACTTCGTTTTTATAAGTTTCTGTTCAAACTCGGACAACTCGGACATAACTGACATTCACGTATTAATCGAGTTTTATAAAGTGGTAATCGAGTTTCATCAAGTATCATTCGAGTTTATCACTTCATTGACCGAGTTTCATCACTTATTGACCGAATTTGATTTCTTTGTTAATCGAGTTTGTTGAAGGGTTCAATCGAGTTTAAGTGTGTTTTATTAGAGTTTGATAAAGAGTCATCCGAGAAAACATGTGCTTTAATCGAGTTTGAATAAGTAGCATTCGAGAAAATTGAAGTACCATTCGAGTTTGATACTTCATTTTTTGAGTTTCCTCCTTCTTTGATCGAGTTTCAACCTTAATAAATCCGAGTTTGATCGTAGTGTCAACCGAGTTTGACATAGAGTCATTCGAGTTTCATAAGGCTTCAATCGAGCTTGATCCTTATTCATCTAAGTTTGTTCATTCAATATTCGAGTTTCATCCTTATTCATCCGAGTTTGATACTTAATCATCCGAGTTTGATACGTATTCATTCGAGTTTCATCATACTTTTGACTATTTGACATTTGCTGCTTCAATTGACCATAACTTTTGACTAGAACATCGTTAGAAGGCCTACCATACGTCAAATCGAAGCTTGAACCGAGATCTACATTTCTAGAACTGGCATAGCCAGTTTGGGAAATTTTCAAATCCTAATGCGACTCCAGAAAAAAGTTACGGGCATTTTTCTACAGAAAAGCTAAAATTTCAACATAAAAAAGTCAATCAGAGCTGATTTTTAACAAGTTCCAACTTTCAGAGCTTCAATCAGTAAATCACTTAATTTTTCCATAAAAGATCTTGGAAGATTCAATTTCAAGCAATTCAAAATGGCATATGAACATTTTTCAAAGTCTGAGCTGATTGAAAACTTACTGAATCTGAAAAGATTCGTAAGAACAATTATGACATTCTTGTTCAGATAAATACAGATAAAGCTTTGGCTTTACGTGATGTATTATTACTGAAGGAAGAAATTTTGAGCTTAAAAGACAAACAAAATTCTGAGAAGTGTGCTCTTAAATTGAAAATATCTGAAATTAAATAAAGAACTTGATGAGTTGAAACGAGAGAATCTTCATACTACACCTCATATGAAATATCCTTTGCCTGAAAGATCTGAACTGTATAAGATAGTTAAAGATCTTGAAGAAACACTTTCCAAGATAAATCATACTGATCAAAGTTGTGTTTTAAACAAATCTGAAGAATTTTTTGATTAAAAAAGAGTTATCTTTAACTAAAGATTCTTTTGAGAAGGAAAGTCATGAGTTCTTACTGAAAGAACAAGCTTTTAAAAAAAATCTAAGTTGTTTGAAGATGCAAGAAAGATGTTCTTAATAAAATAACAATCTTTTAAAACTGATTTTCAATCATTTGATAATGACAGAAATTCTTATTTGGTCGTTATCAAAGGTTTAGAAGATCATATATTTCATCTTACCAAACAAATTAGTGATTCTCCTTCTTCAAAAGAATCAAAGGTTGAGACCTTCAGTTTGATCCAAAGTTGATCATTCTGATTTATCTACAGAAAGTAAAAGGAATCCAACTGAATTCTTTAAATTTGATTCTTCTTCAGATCTTAAACTTAAGTGTCTGTTAAAGATACATAGACGCAAAGATAAAGTTGTTGAACAACTTCCGGTAAAGATTTACACTGGTGAATCTTCAAAGTCAAATTGTCCTAAATTTCTGGCAATAATGGTCATTCTTCACAGAAAAGAATTTCTCAGAAAAACACCAAGTATTACCAGAATCAGGCTAGATACAGATAGTTGTTCATAAAGAAGAGTTTCAAAAAGTCTGAACATTCAAACTCAAGTTTCTTTAGAAATTCAGATATTCAATTTTCAAATACTAAAAGAAATTTGTTTTCTGTTTTTCAAAGAGAAGCTGATTGTTATAACCTGCACTGGGTACCTAAACCCTAGTTTAAGTGGGTACCAAAACCCGTTTTGAAATGGGTACCTAAGAGCGCTAATAAGTCTGAATCCAAATCTGTTTGGATACCAAAGACATCTTAAATTTTGTAGGTTATAGGTTTCTTATCTTTTCAGATAAGAAACCGTTCTTCAATTCAACAATAGCTCCTATTCTGTTCAGTTCAGGACCCATTCTTCAACTCAAGTAGATTTCTAGTCATATCAGACTAGAACCCGGACTTCATCTCAAGAGGCTTCTACTTACAACAGAGTAGAACCCAGTCCTCATTGGAAAATGGGTTTTAGTCATATCATACTAGAACCCGATCTTCATTGGAAATGGCTTTTGTACTTCTCAGTACAGAACCCAAGCTAAAGGCTTTCAGTTACATCAGACTGAAACCCGAGCTTTCGCAACAAAGGCTTCTAGTCACTTCAGATTGAAACCCGAGTCTGAGAGACAAATCTTACTGGAATTCCTGCCCTGAATTCAACTCCGAAGCAGAAATTGACAAAGAGGGAGTTTTATTTTTGATAATTTTTTGCTCCTGTTTTACTTTGAATGAGTTGACTAACTTTTTGTGCTTATTTCCCGGGGGAGTTTCAGACGTACTTTCACGATCACATTTTTCACAAACACAGTGTGAATTTTTCACGAACATATTTTGTGCACACATAAAAAGATTTTTTTTAGCTAAAAAGAAAATTTTTTTTGGATTCTCTAAATCTATCATTTAGATTAATTGAAATCTCTTTGATTTTCATAATCTCATTTCTTCTGAGATTTTCTTCATTTGTCTCCCATGTATTCTGAAATCTTCCAATCATTTTCATATTTTCCCAAGTGCTAATTCTTTCATTAAAATCTGATTTATTTCATATCATATATCAGATTTTTCATTTCATTCTGATATCTTCTATCTCATCATTCAAATTTCATTTTGAATATCATCTCCTAGATCATCTGTGCTGTGCTGAATTTCATGATATCCCCTGAGCTTCAAAGCTAAAAATATTTCTGCTGACTTCGATTATGCACCAAAATGAGTGATAGACATAAATATCGCTTCTATGGTCTAACCAGAACCGGAAGACCTACCGAAGGAGCAAACCATCTGTAGTTTGTGTGGGTGAGGGTTCTTTAGGTCTATTATTTGAGAAGTGTCAGTTATCACAGGATACTGACAGGGTCGAGCAGAGGTAAAAAGTAAATGAGATAGATATAGGAGATAGTGGTGCATCAGATCATGCTTTCACTATAAAGTTGATTCAATTTTTTTTTAAAAAAGTGAGCCGGAGGGAGCTTAGTTGAAAAATGCTGAGAGCTGAGAGTTGATAAAGGATTTGAAGAAAAGATAATCCTTCCTACACTGTGTCTGCTGGGTAATCCACATAATCTATCAACCACTAGGTGACTTGATATTGAAAAAGACGTCATGGACCCAGTGACGCATGCACTTAACCCCATCAACCACTCAGTTATCTCTCAAAAGATTTCTGTTTCAATAATCACGGAGATATTGCTTATTTCTATCGATATATCATTTGGGTATTATTGATATTGAAACAAGGAAGACATTTGCTCTGGTCTCCAACTTTATTTGATGCACATTGTGTCTAGAGCTTATAATATAAACTTTTAGGACACATCGAGTCTGAAAGTCTGCGTGACTATAAACATCTAGTCCACAGAGACTAAGCCGGAACAAATAAGATTGGTTCTTTAATGATAAAGGATTTATCTTTGACTATTTGGAAATCCTACTAGTGTTAACATCACGTCAGCGCTGAACGTATGTCACATAGATTATGTCTATTGTGCAATCAGGAATCCTATGTGGATCTGGACTCGTTATTTCATGAATTTGTTGCATTTTCCCCAAAGATGAAAAGCTTTGTTTCATTCTAAAAGAGAATTCATTTGAGGGGGAGTGAGACAAATTTGTTTAGTTTAGGGGGAGTGGATATCAGTTTAAGGGGGAGAAAGTTAATTTGTAATACTTCTGACATTGTAAATTGTTCTTGTATTTCATCATTGTAACTTCAATGCATAAGTGTCTCTGCAGATTTTGCATGATGTTCATAACTCTTATGATCATCATGAGGGGGAGAAAAGCTGATGTTCAGAGACAACTGTTGAGTAGTTTGAAGACAACTAAAGATAATGTCAAACTTATCAAGACAATTGATCAATGGAGAGATTTAAAAACTATTCGTGATTCAAGGGGGGAGTGTGCTTACAAGAAAAGAGAAGATCATAGAAGAACAGATGTGAAGATCAAAGAGAGACAAATAAAGAAGAAGATTGTATCAGAAGATTTAGAGATCAAAGTAAAGAAGAAGATTCAAAAAAAAGAATCAACCTGAACAGGACTTGAATTGAAAATTGTTTTCATCTCTAGGGGGGAGATTGTTAGGAACATGTATAGAGTTAAAATCAAGTTTATCAAATGTTTAGGGTTTGAATTTTAATTGTAATAATTGTTTTCATCTCTAAGGGGGAGATTGTTAGGAATAAATATTATATAGAGATGTAAACAATTATATTGTATAAGTTCAGGGGTTGATTTTGTAAATACACAATAATTTGTATTGTGTATATGAATAGTGGTGTGTGTGGTTGATAGAAAATACGCATCTGAGTAGAGAGAAGGAGAATGGAGTGCTTAGCAAGAAACCAAGAACTCTCATTGTAATATTCTCTATACTCTTAATAAAGCATTCGGTATTATGTGTTTGTGATAATTGTTCATGTGATTGTGTTTAACTGTGTATGAATTGCATGAAATGTGAATCACACATACACTTTTGAGATTTGGATAAAAAAAACTTTTAGAAATCATTTATACTCAGAAAGTTGCTCAAATGGACTTAAACATTTGTTCTAGAAATCAATAAAACCGTAACCAACTGAGATGAGAAAGAAGAAGATGAATAGACTAGATCTCAACACAAGACAAACAGAACAAAAACTAACCTGATGATGAGGCGGATTCGAAGCAGGACACAAGACAAAAAAAAAATGGAGGAGGCGAAGAAGATGAAGTCGGCAACGCTCACAGTGAAAAAGGAGAGAAAAAAATGTTACCGGTCCCCCTTTTTTTCTTTTATGTGAAACCCTAGACCCATTAAGTAAAACGGGCCGGGTTTGACCCAAAACAAAATTAACACTTTCAAAGCTAGCAAGATAAAGAAACTTAAATTATTTAACACTTACTCATTTCCTAATACGAAACAAAAAAAAAAACTTTAAACAAACAAACAAAAAAAATAAATTCTTTTTGAAATTTGTTTTTTTTTTTTCCTTTCTTCTTTCTTTTTCTGCTCAAGTAATACAAATCTCGAATGTCTAAAATGTTTCGAATCTCTGATGTCTTGATCTCGAATGTGTTATTGTTCTGCTGAAAGGACATATATCGGATGTGTTGTCTGTTCTATTCAGAGACCAAATCTCATATGTTATGGTCCTTTTTGCTGATTTGATGTTTTCCTACTAAGGTTTAAATATTAGATGTAATGTTTCTCGGACGTAGGATCTCGAAGGTGTAGGATTTCAGATGTTTTTTTCCTGTTTAAAACAAAAATGTTTAAATCATGGATGTATCAAATCTCACAAATCTCGGATATCGCTTTTTCAATTTCTTGCATGTTTGTTTTTCAAATCTCGGATGTTTGATGCTTTCCTGATAAGTGTAACACCAATCTCGGATGTGTAGGATCTCGGATGTATTGTGGTCATCCTGCTAATTTGATTGTGTTTATGCTAAGTATCACAAATCTCAGATGTGTTATGTGTTATGCTTAAAGAACAAGTGTCGAATCTCGGATTTCTTAGTAAATACAGATCTTGGATGTCATGGCATGTAAAGTTCTCGGAAGTGTTATTGTTCTGTTTTAAGAACAAATCTCGGATGTTATGATTCACAGAAGTGCTAAGTGTTAAGTATTCTGTTTTATGTTTAGGGTACACTTTGAATACCTCGGACTCTGTTTCTTGGTTCCACTGTACATCAAGTCTCGTACCATATGAGCTGCATTTTAACTGTTTTGCATGTCATAAATGTGATGTGTTAGGTGGGAGCCTATAAGATACATGTTTCGGGTGCTGAGCATTTCACACTTATGTGCTTGATTGTTGATTATCAGTTTAGTGATGTGTTGGTGTGCATGATGCTCAGATTTTATTGTGTCTTGGTGGTGCTTTATACTTACAGTATTATATAGACGTTAGTCATTTGATCAGAAACTTGTGTGAATCAGTCTGCTTTAACATTGGACTATTAACGACTGACTTTGGTGTTCTTTTGTTAATGTGTTCTCATATTAATAAAAGAATACCTAATGCTAAACAAAGCACGTTGATTCAGTCTTGTTCCTTATCTAATGACTTAGTATCTATACTTTCATCCACTGATCGGTATCTAACATTTTAATTATCTTTCAGGTTTCCATGGCCAGTTCTTCAAAAAACGATCAAAATCCACCGAACCCTCAACCAAACATCCACTTCCCAACCATATAGAAAATATTCCAATCTGCACGCTGGTGGCCTTTCGAGGAAAACAACTATCAATGTGATCCAACGTCCTTTAAATCAAAAACCCGTTCAAGTCTTATGGTAGAAATCCATAAAGGCCACCCTCTCTAACCTGTTCTATCTATCTTAAGCCTATCACGTACCTCATGTTTACCTACAACAATTCTGGCACCATCTGGCATTTCATAGAGACGCAAACCAAGTATACTTCACCAGTGTTATTGATAAAATAATTGTTAGATTCAATCTTCCTACATTCCAATGAGTTCTGAAATTTCCAGCCAAAAATTCAAGACATGACAGAACTGGGATGAAGATGTAGAACTAGTCGAGCTTTGTTACCACATCCTGACTCTCGGTTACAACAAACTGTTAGAATAACTCTCTCTATATCAGGCAAGAGGCCTTCAAGGACACTAGTATTTTATGTTTAATATCATCAACAAGTGTCTGGCGGGAAAGAAAGCTGGTCTCGATACTACTAGCACATCCGTTCTTCGTGCATTTTATGCTTGTGCATTCGATAGACATTACGACTACGTTAAATTTGCCTGGCTTGAATTGAAGGAGGGTGTGGAAGCTAAAGACACGTTACGAAAAGTTAGGAAGTTTGTTCCATTTCAGGGTTCCTTCAGAATCTGATTAAGCACTTCACGGAAAAGCACCCTTCTATTCAAAAGGGAAATCTGCAAGAGAATTCCAAAATATTCAAACTACGAAATTTCAAATCTCATGAAAAGGATCTCATTGTAGAACAGATGCCCATTCCAATGGAACTTCTCAGATATTGAGATACTACATAGGAGGTGGTGATTGCTTATAGAAATAAATTTCATGCGCCAATGGGACACCATGAACCGGATGTCTCTACTCAAGGCGATTCCTCTAATAGTGGTGAGAGTGAGAGCATAGTCGAAGCAAGTCAAATAGAATCCGACTCTAGAGAGAATGTAAGTAGTGAGGGGGAGAGTTCGGAAGCATCTGAGAGTGAAAACTCTAAACTCAGTGAGGAACAGAGTTCATCATCTGAGGGTAATATAGGGGAGAGCGAAGAAAGTGGTGATAAATCTAACGATGACAGTAATGTCGAGTCTTATGATCGTGGCAGAGAAATGGAAAGCAGATCAAACTTATCTAATGATCCAATAGCTCAAGGTGAGGAGAAATCTAAGGGAGTTGGAGGTTCGGAGGAACATATAGGAGATGAGGGCGTTCCATCACCCACAAACAGTCGGGCACCCCCTCAAAATGTCGTCTCTCATTCGTTAGGAGCCGACAAAGTCGACAAATGCCCACCGTCGCCTACACAACCCCGACATCTCCACTTGTATACCTCTCTACAAGTGTCCGTTTCACTTGAACAAGGGGAGAACCGAAATATTCTACCACCACCTCATTCGGAGGCGGGAGGTATTGAAAAAGGCTAGGTCAACAACAGCCCCAGTTGACCGAACTTCTTTCTAATGCACAAATTTTAGTGCCTAATCCATCTAGACATCAACCAACCTGATAGGAGACATACACGCTCACTCTCCGCTGGTCTTTGTGACCAAGCCGGAACTTCTGGACCTGATGTCACACCTGGTGACACGGGAATGATGGAAAGAAGTCCTGTTGTGGCTAACATCACGCCAACCGCTGAAACAGGCCACGCAGACTCGCCATCTGTTGTGCCAACGGAGAATCTCCATGACTCCGGTTACATTACCCGAGCAGACATGGATGCGTTCCAGTCTGCTCTCTCTGAAAAGGTCGACGGTAACTATGTCGCTATCCTTAGACTCATTAAGGGTAAAGGTGAGGAAACTTCAACCTCTACACCACCTTCAGCCCCTGCTCGCCAAAGATCTGGAATAATATTTGAAGAACCAGCGACAAAAGCTGATTTGAGAATCCTGGAGATCAAGGTCAACACCATTAATGACAATGTTAGATTACTTCTCTCCATTGTCATAGACCTTGTGTCCAAGGTTAAGTCTCTTGAACAAACGTGCCAGTATCAGGCTACATCTCTTAAACGCAAGCATGATGATCCTGACGATCATGATCGTCTTGAGGGGGAGGAACATCAAACAACGTCTGAGACAGGTTATGTAAGGTTGAATATAGGGGGAGCTTCAATTTCAGCATATCTGGTCTCTGAAAAAAAAGTGAGCAGGTAGTTCAAGAAGAAGCTTCAAATGCTTTAGTCATGTTTGGTGAAGAAGCTTCAAATGCTTTAGTCGTGTTCGAGGATTATTTAGAAGAAGATTCAGAACTTCAATTGACTATCTCTGATCTCTTCCTTGAAGAGTTGCCAGTTGTAGGGGGAGCTGAAGAAGACGCTTCCAAAGAATTTAACCCAACTCCTCTGAGGTTGATAGAACCAATAAAAATCATTGTTCTTGAATCCGATGAAGAGGAACAAGAAGAAAAAGAGGTGATGTTCAAAAGTTTACTCGAGTATCAGTTTCTAGGGGAGGAAGGGGTCTCTCAAGAAGAGTTCATTTCTCAACTTGAAGCTGAAGAACCTTCCGACGATCTTGTCTTTATAAAAGAAATTCTGGCTCCATCTCGTATCTCTAGTATTCCTAAATTGGAACCAGTTTCAGAACCGGTGAACCCTTCAAGTCAATCCACAAGATCTACTGCACCAAATGTTATGAAAGAGGTTGAACGTCATTTATCTAGAACGTCTGTTTCTTCTTCTTCAAAGCAATAGGAGAAAGACAGACGTCATGCTCAAAAGTTAGATGCTCAATCCTTAAACTGGATAAGAAGAAGGTGAGGAGTTATTATATGGAGGAGAAGTTTGCAAAACTGTTCGTGAAAAAGGTTAAAACTTTGAATGTTGACTTAGTTTGGTCCACGGAAGGGTTAGAACAAAGAGACAGAACTATATACCTTTTGATGATCGGACATGCTGGAAAAAGGGAAAGTGAAGTCATGTCTCGATTTAGAATCTCCTCAGCCAAAAATGTTGGAGTAGCTCAATATATCAGTATCCTTTATCCAACATTTGAGGTTGTGAGGGAAGACCAACGAGTGTGGACATTTTCTGAAGCAATTTTTCCAAAACTGTATTTACACGACCTAGAGTTCCTCTGCCTTTATTTCTTGCGCTTAAAAGAAAGCTCTCCTGTCCTCAGGCAAGCACAAAGGTGTATCATAAAATTTCCTGAGAAGAGCATTAACACTTTCTATGATATTCGACTCTCAAATGGCTCTTGAGGCACATAAAAAAAAGTAAATCTCCTTGCTCCTCAACAATCTTGTCCAAACATTGAGCGCATGCCTGTCGTCGGGAAAGTAGTTCAGCAACCATCTCTAGGTGTGGTCTTCGAAAACTCTCTGAAGGAGAAGAAACTTCTTAAGATCACTGATCTAAGTTGCTATTCTGATGGAACTATGTACTTGATCAGAAAGTTGCTTCTAAATCGCATTGACAACATCAATGCAGCCTTATGTCATGACTCATGATAGAGATAACTGGAAGCTGCTCACACTTAGGAGGTTCATCAGACACACTTGAATTTCGTATGACTGCTAGGAGACTGGATGAGTACTTTGATAAAAGGAAGTTGGTTACCAACTTGAAGCCCTCTGATTCTTGATGCTGCTGCTTAATCACAAAGGGGGAGATTGTTAGATGTATTTTTTATTGTCATTGAGTTGGTGGGTTAATTTTGTAATAGTTAAAATCTTATGTTATTTCCTTGCATTTTATTTCAAATATGTAAGAGGTTTATTTTGTAATTACCTCATAGTTGTCTTTAGTATTTAAACCTCTTCTAGGGTTATGTGTGTGAGATTGAGACGTGCCTTTTTCATCCTCTCACAAGTTTCAACACTGATAATTTTGGTTTAATATTCTTATTATCGTGATGATTGTTCTATTGAGTGCTATTCATCATTGGAATAGTAAAGCCACAGTATGTAAGATGAATAATCCATCTATGGTTTTAATTTATGTTTCCCTGAGTATTATTGCAATTTTTATTAAAGTATTACCTTGTATGGTTTTGAGGTAAATATCGTTAATTATTGCAACTAATAGTGGGAATAAATGTATCTTGATGTTACTATATATTGTTGATATTCTACTTCTAAATAGTGATATGGTTTTGTTTTTGGAAACCAATAAATTTCTAACGAAAGATCTTGGCGAGACATATTATGTATCAGGTTTTTCGTATACCTATAGACCAATTTTTGAAGTATACTTGGATTGTCACAAAAGAGTTGTATCGATATTGTTTCGAGTTGATTTAACATGAAAGGTTGTAAACTTGAAGGCCAAAACAATTTAAGTAACTATTTTTGAAAGAAATAAGATACAAAAGATTTTAAGCATTTGATGTGATATTTATAGAAAACAAAATACAATATGCTCACATATGAAAGCCGAAAATGTTGAGATCATTTGGTTTTCTGACTTTGATTTTACGGGATGCTAAAATAGCAGTTATTCTACATTTGGTTGCATCATGTTTAACAGCGAGAGTAAAAGTATAAGAGTCTGGTAATTAGATTTTTGTAGCTCTTTCTAACATGATCGTAGAATTCATTGCTTATTACCAGACATCAAATAAAGGATTATGGCTGTGAAATTTTATCATGGTGTTGCAAGTATTAATTGCATTAAAACACCACCAGGTATTTACCATGATAATAAATCAGCAGTGTTTTATTCTGACAATAATAGAAATTTTACAAAGTTTATAGTTGTTAAAAAAGAGTTCAGGATAGACAATTTTTTCACATAAATATAAGAACAAAATCTATGCTAGCAGACTCATTAACTAGAGGTCTAACACCAATGGTCTTTCGTGAGCATGTTGCTCATATAGGTGTTATTACGGATGTAGTCTTGTTTGAGTGGGAGTCAATTTAAGGTCGTTCTTAATGTTTCATTGTGAATTGTTGTAGTTTTCTGCAGAATAAAGTTTATGACTTTAATTTCTATCCGAGCTCACTTATGTGCAATGTTTGCATTGTAATAAGGATTGTGAACTGATCTCATTTAAAGTTGGACCAGTTGAAAATATGCAATTAAGTTTCATGCAATTTTCATGCAACTCACTTGATCTATATCATTGAATGTGCTAGTATGGTGATCATTGTAGTTTAGTCACTACTAAAGTGTGACAAAAGCTGTAATGGTTCTATCACTAATACATATAATGGACCAGATTGATTACGGAAGTCTAAAAGATAAACTTACAGACAAGCGCCTAAGGATATCTGTAATATAATTTCAAACATTATAAGCCCAAGTGGGAGATTGTTAGAATTTCTATTTAGTGGGCTTATATGTTTAAATTATTTAGACTTACTGAGTCATTAATTAATAAACTAAACGTATTAGCCTTTAGGGTTTGATGGTAACCCTAATTCTCTGTCTATATATAGTGAGGGTCCCTAATACCCTAAAGTAACTCTAAGATCCATAATCTTCATCTATCAGAGATCTCTACTGTTCAGTCTAGAACATTAAGGCTTTAGGTGAGGAAGACTTTCACAACCCTGTTCGTTCGTCGTCAGGTTTCCGCATAAAGAAGACGATATCAATAGGATTCAGGTACGGAGTCTTTTATGGTTTATCTTAGTGATTTAACAATATGGTTGCATAGGGGTTATTATTTAATTATATTTAACCAACGTTTGGTTCGCGATTTCCTCGGGTTTCACAGGTATTTGCATTTGGAATCATGTGTTTGGTTCACATATTTCAGTATAACTTTAAAATCCCAGAATTTCTTAAATTCCTTCATTATTTGCTATTTAAAACTCAATCTCATCCTTAGGATTTAAAATCCTAGCTACCTTGCATTCTTTAGACTAATAAATTTTTTCTATAAGATAATGCAAATTTTTTGACAAAATCTAGACAAATGCAAATGTTGCATAATGCAAAGTATTTGACAAAATGCAAATCCCAGAGAAAAAATATATGCGAACTAAACGCCCCGTTAAAATACATTATTTGTGTTACCATAACACAAAAAATGTAATAATCACTCATCGTGGGTGTTTGCTTTATTCTTACCAGATATGATCAGATTATTATGTTATGCCAAATAATTCATAATAATTGTTTGATGACGTTAAATGAAAATCGCCTTTTTGCGTTATAAACTTCTCTTGCAAAACGCTGCCATCTTTTTAAAGAAAGTTACATATATACCCTTGACCCCTTGTCTCCTCTTTAGGGGTGTTCAAAACTGGATATCTGAAATTTCGGATAATGAATTTTGATATCCGAATCTGAAATTTCGGATATCGGATATCGGATTATCTGAATATCCGAAAATTTATATTTTATAACTTTTTAAAAAAATTTAAATCAAATATTTAAATATCTAAAATACAAATGTATATACCCAAATACATATTAAAGATAAATATATCAAACTAAATTTATCCGGAATTATTTTATTCAAAACGACTAAAAGAAGATTAAAAAAAATAAAACATATTAAATATTAGTTAATAAATCTATAATATCAAGATAAAACTCAAAAATATACATTAGAATCATAATAAATACTTAATATTATGTAATAATCAACCCTAAAGATATAAAAAATTTTAAAAAAATATTTTTTTTCCGGATTTTTGGATATCGGATTATCCGAATATCTGAAAATCTTGAATTTTACTATCCGAATCCGAAATCGGATATCCGAAATTTCGGATAGTTTCGGATTGGGTTTTCGGATTTTTATTTCGGATGCTCGGATTCGAATTTTTATGAAAACCCCTGCTCCTCTTCACATCATTTGATATTCCTTCATTCTGAATTTATTGATAGCAAGTTGACCTTCTTTTTACACAAATATCTTTAGTTCTTATTTTTTATATTTATTCTTTATAAATCAAAATTTTTCTATTTTATAAATAATAATATGATAAAAGGGTGAAAAAAGATGAATTCCTTGATCTATCTCATCTCTCGTTGAAATTAAATTTTTCACAACAATATAAAACTAGATTTAACGAAATACGAAAAACAATTGTTATAATATAATTTGTTGTTTTACACATATATTTTTGTATATTAACAAAAAATATATTAGAATCTGTAGCTTAAAAACATAATCAATTTATAAATTATTATATTAATTAAAATTATAAAATTGTTTGAATTATAGCTATAACTAGTGTTGTTGTTGTCCGCGCGTTGCTGCGGGTATACGCCATGAATATATATTTTTTATCGCTTAAGATAAACTATAATCTTAAAAATTGAAACATAATGATGACAACAACGTCAATGCATTTGTGTGTTTAAACATTAATGGACTACATGTTTTTTTATGAATTTGGTTTAGCTCAATTGATGATGTCTAAAGTATATTATTTTTTTAGGGTTTTATATGAACAAAACAACATATTTTCATGTATTATGTGGTTTCGTCTGTCCATGTTTTTTTTCCTAATAAAGTCATCAACTTATAGTTTTCTTTCTGGTTTTCTGTAAAAAAATTGTTTTTCTTCTTATAACCAATCCAGTATTTCCACAAAAAAAAAACTAGCATGTATATAAGGGTTTATTATGAAAAAAACCAACATGTTTTCATGTTTTTTGTGTTTTCGTCCCTCCATGTTATTTTTTCTATAAAAGTCCTAAAGTTATTCTTTTCTTTTTGGTTTAGTGAAATTTGGACATTAGAACCCGGTTTTTCAGTTTTTTAAAACCCGGTTCACAAATTATAACCGTGGTCTAATGTCCAAATTTCACTAAACCAAAAAGAAAAGAATAACTTAAGGTTTTTTATGAAGAAAATAACATGGAGGGACGAAAACGCAAAAAAAAAAAATGTGAAAACATGTTGGTTTTTTTCATAATAAACCATTTTTTCCATGAAAAGCCCTCAAACTTAATGATTTTTTTTGGCAATTTTTTTTTCAAAAATCATAAATAAATAAATAACTTGAGAATTTTGTTGGTAAAAAATAGCACGGTGAGCTATACCGCATAATCATAAAAAAAACATGTTGGTTCTTTTTCCATATTAAACCTCTTTTTTTAGGGATGGCACCCACGGGCGGCGGGCACGGATATGTATCACCCGTCACCCCCGCTCCCGCAGGTATTTCATACCCGCCATCCGCCAAAAACCCGCAAACGGGTAAATATTATCGCCCATGCCCGTCACCCGCGGATACCCACGGGCACGGGTAAACCCACGGGTTTCACCTTTTAAAACAAATATAAACAGTTTTTTACACAACGAAACATATTTTAGAAATCAAATACATCCAAATACGTCCAAATAATATATAGATATTGCAAAAACATCAAAATAACAAAAATATCAAACTTACAAACATAAATACATAATAATTATTAAGTTTTCCCAACTCAAAGTGTTTCGAAAACATTATAACAATGGTCAGGGTAAATTAGTAAAAGACACACACACACACATATATATATATAATAATATTAATAATGACTATATATATAGCGGGTTTAACGGGTAAAACCGTGGGTATACCCGTGGGTGAACGTCACGGGTTTTCACGGATACGGGTGGCGGGTAAACCCGTGGGCAAAATATTATACCCGTGCCCGCCCGTCATCCGCCAGCGGGTATGATTTTGTACCCATACCCATGTCCACGGGTGTGTTTCCACGGGTTTACCCATCCATAACGGGCGGGTATCCACGGGTTGCAGGTTTTTTCTCGCCCATTGTCATTTCTACTTTTTTTATACAAAAATTATGAATGACAAAAACTGATGTTTTATATGCATCTTATGAAAGAAAAGTAAAAATCAAAAAACAAAATTAATTCTTCAAGTTGAGGTGGAAGCAATAAATTTTCAATTTTTAAATATTTAATCCATATAAGTGTAGATTTTTTAATTGTATTTTTTTCTAAATATTAAAAGTATTGATATTTTTATTATATTTTTATATTTATTTGTTTTATTATAATAAGGAGGTGTTAATAAGTTTTAATTAGAAGGGTCAAAAGTATAAATAATGACAAAATAGGTATTGTAATTAAAGTTAATAGATAAGAGACCAATCTTGAATTTAAACATTGATAATAATGACCGATTTTGTTTATTATTATTATTTTTAACGGCAAACTAACATACTCCTACTCCTAAACTACCCTTTTGCTCCAAATGGGGACTTCAGAACTTACTTTCACCACCTAAATTCAAACGTGCTTCAGACAGGAGTTGAACTCGTGACCTCTCACTTGCATATCACCCCTCATACCAGATGGGCTACACACAACTGGTCAAAAATTAAAACTTAAATTGCATATCACCCCTCATACCCGATTTTGTTTAATTAAAAGTCAAGAAAAAAAATTAGAAGTTAATACAAAACATAGGAACCTTTTTATATTTAACTCTTAAATAAACATTTAAAAATTAAAAAAGTTACAAACAATAGGGACCATTCTGTAATTGACTTTTAAATCATAGGGACCATTTAATAAATTTTGGGAAATCACAAGGACTTAATTGTAGATTGTGAAAGCACCTAAAACGATGCGTTTCACAATCACAATTGTTAGTTATATAAATATGTATTGATAGAAATTATAAATACAGATAATCATATTATAAATTTATAAGTAAAAATAATATTATATTATAATATTTTATCACATTCACAAGTCTTTTTGATAATTATATAAGTTAACGTAAAACCAAACACACAAAAATGAATTATTGGATAATTATAATAGCAAACATAATTTCATAACTTTAAACAAATTTCGAAACGCAAAATCAAACACCCACAAAATATGTGTTGGTGTATTTAGTTAATAAAATTTTCTAAAATTTCCATTTTAGTTTTCAGAAAAAGTGAAAACATGTTCACATAATAATAACTAGTTTATGACCCGCGGACACGCGGATAAACCAAATTAAGTTACTTAAAATTAATATCACAATAATTAGTATTTAGATAGACTTTATTTGTAAAATTTTACAATATGTGTTTTTATCATTTTGACAAATTGGTGGCACTGATTGTCACTAATGATGTTTATAGCCCAGATTATATTTCTCATACATTTATATATAAGTTATGAAAATGATATATTTTCATGTGTTAGCATTAAATATACACCATGTTTATGGATGACAATCCTAACCTGATCCAATGATCATCCATCCGATCCGATGGATATGGACGAAGTTAAATGGATGAATATTGGATATGGAGTGGATATGAATGAATACTGATAGGATATGGATGACGATTTATCATCCACGGATAATATCCATTTACCCGAAATTAATTTTTTTATGTATGTTATTTTATATATAAATATAAAAACATATATATTGTACCTTTAATATATAATTATCTATATAGATCTTATAATATAATGCAAAGGCCAAGAAGTTTCTACCACGTAAGGAGTTGATAAAGGTGTATTAGTTTTTTATAACATAATATGTTTTGATTGTATTTTATTTTAGAATGTGTTCTCATTATACTTTCTATGTTAAAACTTGACTATGTTGGATTTTACACGACATGCACCTTTTATGTATTAACGAACGGCCATAATTATGTTAAAAACAATGCAATGTGGTAAATTAATGAATCATTTTACTAAAATGCATTGGATATCCATTTACCCGCTTCATCCACTGGCTATAGATATAGACGGATGAAATTAATTTAAATAGATATGGATAAGGATACAGAGAACGAAAAATAAATGAATATGGATGTGGATATGGCATCATCCGATCCATTGTCATTCCTAACCATGATCAATGATTATCCTTTTGTTTATACTCGCTGCAATATAAAGACTTACTTTATGAAATCATGTATTACATGTGTTTTATAGTAATTCTTTTATAAAATTAAAAGTTCAAAATATATTTATAAAACAATAATAAATACATAAAAAAATATATAAAAAAATTTGAAGATAAAAACATGCACATTTAAAATTATTTTATTATAATAAATAAAAAACTAATTTATAATATGCTCACTATTATATTATTTTCATCTATATCAATATTATTAACTTGTTAAAAATACATAGTTGGGTGTCTTTTTTTTATTTCTATTTAGTGGTATATAATTGATCTAGAAACAATAATTTACATAAGATTAATTATATTGTGCCGTTCAAAAAAAATTGAGATTAATTATATCGCAATAAACTGTATTAAATCTATTAGTTAACAAACAGAATATTTTGAAATAAATCAATTTAGTTAAAATTATGGGTTAATATAGAAAGTAATTAAAATCATAATATTAGATCGTCTTTTATTGATTTTGAAATTAAAGTTGTATTAATTAGTTTGACCGTTTTAGTTAGAAAGTAATAAAATCATTATAAAATCAAGAGTTTCATTTTTAAACATTATAATAAAGAGTGCCATGCTGGTAATTAAACATTATAATTAATGGTATAATTGACATTTCATAAATACTTATGAGTTGTCATCAATATAGACCATTGATTCCTTTTCATCCAATGGTCCAGAAACTCTATGTTTTTTTCTTATTATATATAGTATAGATAGATAGATAACTACTTAAGGAGATTTTATATATGGAAATCTTTTAATATAAATAGATAACTAATTACGGAGAATTATATATGAAAATTGGGTGGGAAAACAAAATTTTGATTAATTGAGAAAACGACACGTGTCATTGAACATTTTCTTTTATTAATACTAGCTACATACCCGCTTAGCGGCGTCGGCGACAAATATTTTTTTCGATTACTTGTTCGTTTAATAGATGACGATGATGAATAATATCTTTAAACAACGTAAAAGAAAAATACTGTAAGTTTCAATGTCAGTCAAATATCATAAAAACCATATGGTTACAGACAAAAATATGATCAAATATATTTGTGATAAAAAAACTTACAAGCATTTTTCATTTTATGCATCCAAAATATCCAAATATGATGATGATTCACTTGAACGATCCGTTTGTTGTACATCCTGCAAATAATAAAAGGTTGGTAGTTATCAAAGATAAAGTATTGAAACATATGGGTAATGCGAACTATAGGATTGTACCTTAATAATCACGCAAGACTTCTTGATACACCACATTTGATGTGTAGACTCCATCTCGATTGAATTTCTTGACAGGGGTCACCAATACCTTTGTAGTACCACGTGATGTACCTCTAGAACGTGCCACGTAAAGTTGTCCATGGGAGAATACCGACTCAGGCAAATAAATGCCAACATTCGGAATTGTCTGTCCCTGAGCTTTATTGATTGTCATTGCAAAGCTAAGTCGAATAGGAGATTGCTTTCTTCTCAATTTGAACGAGAACATATCTTCTTCGGATGGACATAAAGGAATTCTCGGCAAGAATACTCTTTTGCCCGCATGTTGACCAACAACTATTTCTGCATCGATAACATTTTGCTGAAAACCTCTGCATATTAATCTCGTGCCATTACATAATCCATTTGATGGGTCGATATTCCGTAAGAGTATTACTGGACATCCAATCTTGAGACGAAGATAATGAGGAGGCAAACCACTAACATTTAGAGAGTTTAAGAATTCTATCGGGTAGAGATTATTCTTGTCGTCTTCTGCTTCATCAAAACTATAGTAGTTTTTCTCATCTCCACGGAATCTGTCGATCAGCAAATCATTGATCTCGTCAACACTGTTGTTTTTTGTGGATAATATCTCCCTAGATATGATATAATCCAAAGACCTTCCATTGACTTGCGGAGACGGAAAAACTGCATCGATCAAATCATCCATCGACTTAGCTTTATCAGTGTATGGAATGATCATGTCATCGGGTATGCGGATATAACTATCATCTATCACCTCCTCATCTCCATCACCGACTCTTAGCAGAAAATCAGAAAACCACGGATCAGCGAGTGCTCTCATATTTATACTTAGTCGTATCTTTTTAATCATGGGCCAAAGAGGAGACATTCGTAGGCTTGAGTCAACAATTTGGGCCCGAGTGGCACGTCTCACTACCGGCAACACTTGTCTAAAATCACCTCCTAAAATCATAATCTTTCCCCCAAATGGGAGTGCGACCCCTATGATGTCTTGTAATGTTCTATCAAGCGCTTCCACTGCTTTCTTTTTGCCATTGATGATTCATCCCATATGATAATTTTGGCATCCCGTAGCAATTGAGCAGCCCCACTTTGTTTCTTGATGTTACACACTGAGTTGTTAGCAAGATTAAGAGGAAGCTTAAATCGTGAGTGAGCCGTTCTACCTCCTGGCATGTTATTACCTGCAACGCCCGATGAAGCGGTCGCAAGGGCAATAAGACCACGGGATCGAACCTCAGCAAGTAATGCTTTGTACAAAAATGTTTTTCCGGTTCCCCCAGGACCATCTATGAAGAACACGCCTGGACGGTCATCATCCACATTTTCCAATATCGCATCATACGCGGCCTTTTGATCGACATTAAGGGAGTCACGAGCACGTAAGTGTTCTTCTTCAACAAATATAGAATATTCCTCTTGCACTTCACGAAACCCTCCAGATTGTAAATTAACGATTGTGTTTACGTTAGGAAGATCAAAGTCACCAAGATTCTTACCCATAGACAATAGAAATACAGAAATGTCTGAAAGGACCATATCTCGAACACGCACAATATTTTCACATTGTCATTTGTAATCTTCAGAAAGGGAGTCATAATGGTCATCCCATAGCTTTCGAACGTCTCCAGGCTCACAAAAAATCAGTATAGTTGCGAACAGCCTCCTCAAAGCATTGGGAAGCTGAAATAATGATGCTTCTGCAAGACATTGTGATAAATTGTTGTCGTTCTCTATTAACCCTCTTTCAAGTGCAGCTTTACGAAATGTTGGGAGTAATATACCATTAACCGTGTACAGATCATCATAGCTTGTAGGTCCGTGAACATGCGCTAAAAGTAATCGTAGGTAGTATCGCTCTCCTTCAGCAGGATTAGCTGAAACCAATCTCCCTTTCATTACTCCTTGTTTTCGAGGATTCCAACGACGTGAGCTCGCATTCCATGTGAAGTGTCTTGGAAAATCTTTATACAGATATTGTCTTGCAGTTTCATCGATTTTGTTTCTCTCGAAAAAGGCAGTCAACATTGATCGTTTATCTTTCTCTCTATCAACAATATCTATCATTGTATCATTATCTCTGAATCTTATCATCTTCTTATTCGGGAGGTGAATTTGTAATGCCATCACGTAAGGGAGAATTTGAGAAAGTGGAAAACTATAAATCCGCCACAATGCTTCAGGGGGGGAAACATAACGTGCATCTTGAAACATTTGTATCTTGTTGATAACTCCTTCTTCTCCGTCTGGATCAATATGGATCGACTGCTTGTCATGACCTTTGTAGACATATTTAAAAACATATTTCACAGATTTTATACTCGAACAAGCCTCAACATTGATATGACAATTGAACATCATCAAAAGCTTTGGATTATACGGGACCACCCATCTATTGTCTAAAGTACTACCACGTACATTCACCTTCATTCCATTATTTCTCCTTCGATATAACGGATATGAATCATCTCCTTGTGCTGTGATCTCATTAAATTGCTTAGGGTAATCAGAGCGACATCTTCTTTTCTCGTTCTGCATACACAGGCTGGATGGTCGTAAACAACCGCAGGGACCATGCATCATGTGCTTGGCGACTAACTTGTGCAATTCTGGATACTTTTTCGGGTTCGGAATTTCTGCACAAACCATCTTATCATAATGGTCCGGATTAGACATCTTGTGATCTGATCTCATTATCAAGAGAAAGTGTGCATGCGGTAGACCACGCTTTTGAAACTCAACCACATAAACGTATGCCTTGACTACGCCAATGATGTGTTTTTTTGAAGAGTTGTTCCTTGAAATCTTCTAATTTGGCATGAAAAACTCTCGTAACAAGATCCGGTCGATCTTGTGCAGACTGTCCAGGAAAGAGCTCATCATCAATCTCAGCCCACTTTGGGTTACATGTCATAGAAAGGAAGATATCAGGCTTCCCGTCATCTTGAACCAAAGTCATAGCATCTAAAAATCTACGCCGCGTGTCGCGTGGACCTCCAATGAAGCTGGCAGGCAACACAACTCGTTGTCCACCTCTACTTAGCTGAACCTCACCAGCATTCATGCAATCCACAACACCTTGGTAGAGTTCTGCTCTAATTTTTGTCTGATTTAGTTGACAAAAAAAGCAACCTCGAAGTCTCAATCTTGATATATGTATCTACAACAAACTGTTGTAATAATCTTCCCCCAAACAAAAGCACGTTCTCATTTGAGCGTATCTGAAATTTGTAACAATAGTATTCTCTCATAGTAACAGTATTCCTACCTCTTCTTACGTTACTCTCTGCATAATTTTGTTATTTATAAAATTAAAAATTTTCTATGTGTACATATGTCATAACATGTGATAACTTTATTGAATTTTATAACTCATGATAACGATCATACCTTCTAAATCTTCATCGATGTGTTCAACGTCATTGACGATATCATCAATAGATACTCCATGTCTTGGTATATTTGAATGCCATCCTGATTCGCCATTAGGGAAGAACATCGGATACGACAATGGATCGTAACAACTAAAGTAAGGCTGAATTTTTTGACTATGGCCAGGCCTTCCATACAAAACAATACTTCTCTTGTATTCAATGTGCTTGTCATTGCCTTCGATCCAAATACCAGCAACCTATACAAATACATGGCTTAACATGATGTAAGGTACATTTTGTAATGAACCAATAAAACTGAAGTTCTTATATTCAAACCTCAGATGTAGTCGGTCGGTTATACACCCTCTGGTCAAGTTCCACCGATGCATTCAAAGTGACCCTGTAGTTGTCGAGCGGTCCCAGCTCAGCAAGGCTTCGAAATGTTCTCACATACGAGTTTGTAGAAAGAACACGGGTCAATATTTGAATGATGCGTCTATCAAGATTTGACCATTGTAGTCTATGTGAATGATCAGATTCGGAATCATAAAAATATAACTGTAAGTATCTAGGTTTTCCATCCTCCGGAACTAAATGATCGATTTTATGATATATTCCCCCATGCGCGCGAAAAGTATATACTCCAGATGTCATATTAGCTGTTGAATCATCTAAAGTTACACCCGTTGACGTGAAGGAAAAGTTCGTGTTGTACGCACGTATATTGTTTCTGAATATTTCACCTAATTCAGATTGGGAGGTAAATAGATGGTATAACTCTTGAGGAACAATTGAGTGAGCCAACACTGTCTTTCCACTCATGCAACAAAAGGTAGGGAATTCAAACTGTACGCGTTTTGCTCCACAATGAACACACGAATTCTGCACCTTCAAGACACGATGCTCTTTAGGGATACCATCGTAAACAAAATCATGTGGATCCTCGTTGTGGATCGCATCTCGTATCATTGGGTTATCATTGATCTCAGTTGAACATCCTAAATCCATTCCATTGAGTGTAAAAGTGTGATTATAAAAAAAATAAATTATCTTTACATAAAACTAATGGGAAACTTTTATCGATCATAATGTTGATAATTAAATTATACACTAACGTGTTGAAACTTGAACTTCTACTTCATTAAAGAGAGGTAGTAGGTTAGCACATGGTCTTCGGTTAACTATATTAGATCAGAAACAATTATCAAAATCATAATAATAAATGAAAATTCATATAACAAAAAACTATATAAACCGTGTGATTTTTACCATTGAGATTTTCATGTGTCAACGCTGAACACATTTGACTTATTCCTTCTCTGCTTGAGTTGTTCAACGATCCATTGTCCTTTCTGGTACTTTCAACTGATGTTCGTTGATAATGTCTATCTCGTTTTTGAAAAACTTGTGTTTGATACGATGTAACATTTTCTTTGTTTCCAGTTATCGCATCAAGCAAATGTGGTGTTTTTTCCACATTGAAAATCATTGTCCTAGTTTCACTATTCTCTGCAAAATATTGAGAAATATTTATATCTTGTTGTCGTAATATTTCTAATGGTACCCTTTGTGGTGTCTCCGTATCCATTTCAGTTAATTCTGCCATCGTTATATTTGTCATCATTGGCGTAGATTTACTACTTCCTTCACCATTAGATTTTTTTCTTTCCTTGATCTTCCCTTTTTGTCGTGCATAATATTGTCGGTTGTATTCTTTTTGCTTTTCTGAAACAATATTAGGTAACCGATAACTCGTTTTATGATTATAAAAATACAGTAACAAAATATGATACTTATTTATATGTATTTCACATACCTTTCTCTATATCAACTTGGGATACATCACCATTGACATTTTTTCTTAACTTCTGTCGTTCATAATACTCTTTATTTCTCTTTCTACGATTTTCTGTAATTTTTAGAAAATATATATCATGTACTTAAACAATTAAACTACATACCAATAAAATAAAATATACATTTCTTTCATTATATTTAATGTACATACCTTTTTGTATATCTACATTTACTTGAGCGACTTTACTCATAGTATCATTGCCTCTAGACATCAATACACACTGTAAAATAATGAGTATATATCTTTTTTAATTTTTCACGCGATTAAATATTGAAAATAATAAATTTTATATATACAATTAATAAAGCAAAACAATTTATGCCACGTGGTCGCTTCCATGATGGATGAAAATTTCATTGTCCCGCTTTTTTCCCCCTAATTTACAACCTTAACTTAATTACATTAAAATTTGATTTTAATTTTTTCTCATTAATGAATTAATATTAGATTCGATCTTGCAACATATTAAATTAATGTTTACCTAAAATAAATATGTATCATTATTATCCTTAATGATAATATCAAGCAACTAATAATTTTTTTTATCTTTAATTTATAGCTTACAATTTTTTTATTTTAATTATATATAAATTTTATAATAATCTATCTATATATTATAATAAATGAGAACAATCCTTGCCACATGTCATCCTTCTAATACACAAATGTTTCATTTTCCCGCTCTTTTTCCAAAAATAAAAATGAACATTAATTTAAGTAACATGCATATCATTTATTGATTTAATTTAAACTTTAATATTTAACCTTATTATTTTTGTTTCCTAAACTAATTGAAATTACAAGTAATACTCATTAAAAGTTTTAAAAATTAACAAGTTAAAATTAAAATATTTAAAAAATCAATAAAATAATAAACTTGATGTTTAAATGTCTCAAATAGTAAATAATTTTTATAAAAATAGTAAAATAAAAGAACTAATTTTGAAATAAATTTTTTAAAATATCAATAAAATAATTAAGTTCAAATTTTAAATGTCCGGAAGAATAAAGAATTTTATGAAATAATAATTAGATACTTTAGTATACAATGTAATCTAAATTTAAATAATCTTAATTAATATTTATTTATTAAGTTGATGCTATAATTGTTGTGTAAAGTTTTAATCAGTTAGGCAATAAATATGTATTATTAATTAAAACACATTCAATAAGAAAACTTGTATATGGTTTAATTTAAGGTTTTTAACAAATTTATACAATTTAAATTAATATACCTAATAAAAACTAAAAATATAAAATAATCATCATTTCAAATTTATTTGATTTATATGAGATTATTGATGATAAAACAATAACAAACAAAAAAGAATAAAGGTTCAACATTTTTAAATCAATAATAAGAAGATAATTGAAATGAATCGCACATGTATGAGTCAAAAAATACTATATTTAAATAAAAAATTGAAATATTTTGAATCTTATTTATACATCTTCTTTTGATTTAAAAAAGACTTAGAGTCATCATCTTTTACCATTGACTCAATGATTTTGCCTGTATTTCATCTTTTTATTGGTTTTAATTATATATTAATTTTTAAAATAAAATTTAAGGTTCTTAAGGAATTCCACATATTTATAAATATTTAATATATAACAAAGTTTTTTATATCAATCCATGTAATACGTGAGTTTTAACCTAGTTTATCTCTACTACAATAGGTTTACGTATTTCCTTAGAATTAACATAACAATCGCCAAATATCACAGCTTCCCCGTTCACAGCTCTAATTTGCAAAACCTGCAAACCCTAGCCGCCCAAGCCACTCTTCCCGTCGACGATCTCCTTCTCCGGTCATCTTCTTCTCCCTTCGACACTTTCCTTCTCCCTTCGTCAACCCTCTCTCTACAAACCCTAGCCGCCCAATCCCTTGCATTTCCCACCCCCTGGCGGCGTCACCCATCTGCACCGCCCAAACCTCTCTCCCGTCGACACTCTCCCTAGCAACAACGGCCCAAATCCCTGCATCTCCCAACCCCTTGCGCCGCCTCCCATCTGCGCCGCCTACCTTCAACGCCCTCATCTCTCATCGATCTCTTCTTCCTTTATTGGAACCTCCATCGCAAGCAGAAAGGTACGTATGTCTTCCTCTTTCTCTGTTGGAACCTCCATCACAAGAAACGCCGAAAGAGTTCTGATCTTGTGGATCTTGTTTTGATTATGTTTTCTATGGATCTTATTCTGATTATGTTTTCTATGGATCTTATTCTGATTATGTTTTCTATTGATCTTATTCTGATTACGTGGATCTGTTAGATTATGTTTTTTTTGTGATCTGTTCGATTACGTATCCTTGCTGCTATTTTTGCTACTATCTACCGTTAAAAAGACTATATTTGTGCTGCTACAAACAACAAAATAAATACAAGGGTGGTGTGTTTAGTGATTAAAACAAAATCAGCAGGAACAGCTTAATAGGTGTGCAGTGTGATTATGAGAAAAAGAGCAGCAGTACTTTTAGTATATGTGCGTGTTTAATTTCATAAACAGCAGATATATATATATATATATATATATATATATATATATATATATATATATATATATATATATATATATACACACAGACACATATGTATGTATGTATGTATGTAAGTATGTATGTATGTATATATAATATGATGTGCGTGTGTTTGATGTATTAGATGAAAAGGATTTGAGATTGTGTCTTTTTGATTTGAATACTAATTTGGAAATTTGAATGTTTTGGTATTGATTAATTCCAAAAGCTGAAATATCATAAAGAAGCAACTGTAACTTTTTAAAATTGTTTTAATTAATTGCAATTTTTATGCATAAATAATTTATGTTATTTGACGTTCTAAAATTATTTTTGTTATTTTAAACTAATTATTCAAATTTTTTGGATGATGTTTTTTAATTAACTTCTTCTAATTAACTGCCTTTTTGTCATTCTTGGATGATGTTTTGTAATTTTAATTGACAACTTGGGTTTGGTGATTTCTCCATTAGATGTCCTATGTTTTTCTAACACTGCAATTTTACACATTAATTATTTTTACAGGAAATAGATGATCTATAGGAACCAACAAATATTGTTAACGACATTGCTAATGGGAATCATGGTGGTGTTAGCGTGCTTGCTGAACGTATAGCACCAAAAAAGATTCAAACTGTAGTCAGGGCATTTAACGTATATCATATTTAGCCAATATGATTACAAAATATGCTCATTCTCACGAAATTGTAAAGTCTAACTCTATATGTAGTTTAATAGAAGTACGTGAATATTAGCTTTTTAGTAGAAGTCTAAAATAATCTTGTCATCACCTAAAGAGTAGTTGATTTCATCATGTGAACCATCAAATATTCTCTCTATTTTTTTTAACATAGAAAATCTTCGAATTTTAATTTGTTTTATAGAGATCTCCAATCTTTAGTATCCTGGTGTTACAATTTGATTCTACTGTTCTTGCTATCGATTTGTTCTTGTTGTTAGGACCGGTTTGAATTGTTCTTGGTCATAGAATCATGTATCGTGGGTTTTTGGTATCAATCCTTTCTAGGTGTTTGAACTCAAAAGTGTTTATATTTCAGCCGGTTTTTGCTTATTATGTTGGATACATGGCTGCAAATTTTACAAGGGTAATACAACCGGTTTTTGCTTATTATTTCATTTGGTTTTTGTTTATTAAAGTTTAGTCATTTCATATGATTAAGTCTAGATGCATGATGCATATATGTATCATTTCATATGTTTAGTCATTAGGTGTTCATAGTCATGTCCTAAGAGTTTATTGTAGGTCCCGAGAGGTTCCCAAAGTATATAGCTTTAAGTTGTAGAGGGGGGGGGGGTGAATACAGCTATTTAAAAACTACACACTATTTTCTCAATGTTTGTATGTATTATCAACAAATTGTTAATTACAAACAAGCTTGAATGCGGAAAGGTTCAAGCTGAGATGACAGATACAACAGTATGTTCACTAGTCTAAGACAGACTCAAACTAGATTACAATGAATACACTCACTAAGAAGCACTCACTGTGTTTACAAGACTTAGAGGGACAACTTATGTAGAACAGTTTAGACTCAAAGAAACTGTATTACACAGGCAGGCTTGCATGCATGAAAAACACACTTGCACGTTCACTCTTGGCTTCAGCACTTAGCTTTTTGGCTTAATCTTTCTGTCCTTAGAGGCTTCCTTTTATACTCACTCAGAGGATCTAAGAGAAGTTTCTTCATTAGACGAAATGAAAAAGGAGAAGTCTTGTTGAAAAGACAACATAACCTTTTCTGCACTTTCTAAAAAGCAGACTTGTCTTCTTGTGTGCAGAACTTTTGTCTTTTCACTTTGTCTACTGTTGCATTGCCTTTAACTAAATAAGGAATGTCAACTTTGCGTCTCCCCCTCAGATGCAGAACAGGTTTGACTGAGGCCTTTTTGTGCCTAACAATCTCCCCCTATTTGCAATAACCAGTCTAAGCTGGTCTTGTCAAAAATCACTATATATTCTTACAATACATTTGTTGAAATAGAATTACAACATCAACATAAAGTAAAAGATCAGTTTATATATACACTGATTTTTTATTACATTAGAACAACACATGTTCTTACAAAAGTACAACTAATGTACTAATGTATATTACTACTAATGTAAAAGTAAATTACAACATATGTAAAATAGAGTACAACTAATGTTCATTGGACTGTTTTTGTTGGGAGCAGAAAATGGTAAGCCTGTCCAACTGATGGACAGCTTCCATTCTTCACCTGCCCAGATGGCAGATGGACTTCATCACACTGGAGGGGCACCTTCAAACATCTTTTCAAGTTGCTCTCTGGTATCCTCAAGCTCTTGAATTTCACTTCTTATAAACATGAACTTGGGATCCTCAAGTTCTCCTCTTTCAAAGAAGCCTCTGAGCTGATCCCAGATGGCTGCTCTCCACTTACTAGACTGCCTGAATGAAACTGCAAGTCTGAAGGCCACAAGTTGTCTTAGATCAACTTTGTATAGATCTGAAGCTCTTTGAAAGCATTTCTTCTGAGTTAAGGGATCTACAAAAAATGCCCCCCAGCTCAGGCTCTTCAATGATCTTGCCATCTTCAAACTCTATTCCACTAGGCAGGCTGTGATCAACTCCTTTCATTTCAATGGCATAATCGCCTTGTTCAATCAGTGTAAGGAGTAGTTCCATTTCAGTGTCCTTCCTTGTCCTCCTGGCCTTAATTCTTGGATGTGTCACCAAGACACCTTGACTTGCTTCTTTGGAAATCAGGCCAAGGTTCTTTACTCTCTCCATCAGTTTCTTGACATATGCCCTGATTGTCTTAGCCGTTTCTGACTTTGACTCACTCAGGGCAACTGCCAATTCAATCCATTCTCTGTACCCCATCTGTGCTACGTCAGTGTAGTCATATGTTTCCAATTCAGGGCCTGCTGCACCCATCCTTGTTATTTTCAACTTCCACTGACTGCCTTTTCTTGATATAGGGACAGCTTTGACAATTGCTTCCTTGGCAAGCCTTCTTTCAGCAACATCTTGAAATTTTTTCTTTGCCAGGTTGTCAAAATGGTACTGAACTCTTGCATGAGGCACTTTAGGCTTGGTCACTGAGACCAGAGTACCTTTTTCTTTCTCTGCTTCCTTCTCCCCTGCTGATCCCTTAGCAGCTTCCAATATTTTCTTTTGCACTTCCAGAGTAGACATTTTAATTTTCTTTGCTTCTTGAAGTGCAAATGATTTGGCAGCTTTGGCAGATTCTTCTTCTTTTCTAAGCACTTCCAGGGCTTGAAGCTGTTCTTCTCTAAACTCAAAGTACTTGTGCATAGGAAGACCCATTTCTTTGGCCCTGGCTTTGTGAAATTGGATTTCTGCTTGGTTCTGCTGTATGGGATCCTCTTCTGCTATTTCTTTTCCTTTAGCTGCTGTAGTGGTAGCAGCTTGAGGACTTTCCTCCTCCTCTTCTTCTTCCTCTAGGATCAGATGCCTTCTTCTGCTGCTTGGCCTGCCCTCAGGAATGGATTCCTCCCCTTTAGACTGAGCAGGGATTGGAGATTCAACCTGAGTAGACTGAGCAGCATGAGAAGCACCCTCTACTGTACCTGTTGCAGAGATTCCTGCTGGATGACCATTTTGTGCTGCAGGCACTGGTTTCTCCTTAGGAGTGGAAGTTTTCTCCCCCTTAGACTTGGTCTTAGAGGCAGACGACTTCTCCCCCTTTGAAGGAGATGGACCAGCACCTTCAACACCCGGTCTGCCTGAAGACACAAAGTCAGCAGGTTTGCCAGCAGTTTTGGTAGCAGGCCTGGGGCCAACAAGGCTAGTCACTAAGAAAGCCAAATTGTCCTTAACCTCTGCAAGCTGGGAAAGACAGGTTTGAAGAGAAAAGGATTGTGTATCAGCGAGGGAGGTCAGCTTAACAATGTTTTCCCTATCAGACGCTGTGAAGAGCAAACTTTTAAGCTGTGCAAGATGTAATTCGAGAGAATCTTGCACATCAGCAAGGTTTGATGACATAGAATTAGATAGAGAGCCAATTAGTGTGGTCAAGCTGGCCAGAGTGGCAGGAAGGGTAGAATTGCAAGAGGTGAGGAGAGATGACAGCTGTTGGGAAATGGCTGTCATTGAGGACACAGAGTCCTGTTGTAGTGAAAGAATGGAGGAGAGGGAGTTGGACACTGTTTGCAGCTGTGCAGTGAGTGCTATCAGCTGTGGAGAATTATCTGTTTGTGGAGTGGCAGGGAAGGAGTCTTTGAACGAATCAAAGAACCCCTTAAGCTGTTCAGACACAGATTCTGAAATAAGAGAGGGTAGAGAGGTCATGGTAGTTTCCAAAGAGCCAACTTTGTTGGTCAGCAAGGAAAGCTGATCCTTCAAAGGTAGGTCTTTGGGAGATGGAGGTGTATGGGTTGACTGTTTAGATTGGGTAGATGGAGAAGATGATGATGAGGCTGGTGTAGGGGGATGTGATGGAGAGGGAAGAGAAACTTTTGAAAGAAGCTCCATAGCTTGGGCAAAAGTAATATGGCCCAGCTTGGAGGGGTCAAAGGGTCCTTCAACAGCGGCTGTAGCTGCATCACCAGGAGAAGGGGTTGGTGTTAAGGGCCTTTCAGATGCTGCTTGTGCTGCAACATCCTCATGAAGACCAGTGGTTGTTCCCTCTGCAGTGCCTTGGTTTAAAAGCACCTCATCATTGGGAGATGGGATATGCATTTCAACATCAGCAGTGGTGAAACCTGCTGATGGAGTTTGCATGGAGGGAATAGCTTCACCAGAGGAATGATATGATCCCTGATGTTCATCAGCTTGGGGTGTTGGTCCCTCAGTAGCTGTTTGGGGTAGAACAGCTGTATCATGGGGAGCAGAAGTTTGAGGCTGAGCTGCTGATTGGTCTATACCAGCAGCGTGGGCACCTCGTGCAGAATCAGGGTGTGAGGAGATTTGAGTGGGGGACAGTGTGGACGCAGTATGGAGTGGAGAGGACTCCTGTCTTTCAATATCCTCAGCCGCTGGGAGGCTGGGATAGTTGATGTGGGTATCTCCGTTTGTACAACTGGTTCCTGTTGGGAGGAACCAGAGGGTCTAGGCTGACTCTGGGTAGACTCAGATTGGAGTGAAGCATGATCCAATGTGGCTGAACCTTCTCCCAATATAGGAGAGGCAGCAGGGGTTGCTTCTTTTACAACTGAACCCTGTTGAGAGGGAACAGAGGAGGAGGTTGTTTTGGCTGTTTTCTTTTTGGAGATGGATTTTCTTTGGTAGAGGATGGATGAAGTGGGTGATTGGGGAGAGGTGATGAGGGGTTCAGACTGGACAGGTTTTGAGACTGGGTCAGAAACAGGTGGGTTGGCCTGTTCCATAGTCTCAGGTGCCACAAAGGCACCAGCCACAGAGGCTTCAGGGTGATGAGCCTGCTCCCCCTCAGCCACAGAGGCTAAGGGAACAGACTCAGACTGAGCTGTTTTGGCCTTCTTTTTCACAGGCCCAGCTTCAGCAGTTGCCAGAGTCCTTTTAACAAGCTTGGATCTGGGTTTGGATTTTCCTGTGGCAGCAGCAGCTTCTGGATCCACCCTCACAGCAGAGGGTCCTTCCACCAATCCTAACAACCTCCTCATTGGTGTGGATAGAGGAGGTTCATTTGGTAGTACAGGAGTATAGAAAACTATATTCCCTATTACAGGGAAGGCAGTAGTTTTACGTAAAGGTTGAGAATTGTACAGGTGCTCACCACAATGATGCTTGAATATGAGGCTCAGAAACCTGGGATAGCGGACAGCAGCTGGTCTTGGCTCTTGTTGCACCAGGTTCCTCATGTTCAGAAATATCCACTGAGCCATATCAATGGTAGTCCCATCCACCAGCTGTAGGACTATTGGGACTTCATCACGACTTAGCTGGTCAAATGAACCAACTTTGCTGCTGAAACTCATCATCACGGAGGCAAACAGAAAGCTATAGGTAGGGGACAACTCCTTCCTATACAGTGTTGCTCCAATTTTAGGTTCTGCTACACCACAGAAGCCTAGCAAATTTCCCATTTGCTCATTTTCAGGCTGGGACATATCATATGACTCAGCAACAGGCAGATGAAGAACCTCCCTCAGAAGATCAGCAGTTATCTCAATGGTCTGAGTCCCATTAAGAATAGTCCCCTTGATGACTTTGGTGTTGGGGTTGTAGGCACAGGTGTACCAGAACTCGTACACCATCTCCTGGTACAGGACACCCGGAGTTGCAGTCATAGCATAGTTCAACGGATGAACTTGCAGAAACGCCACCATTTGATCGTAACCTTTCCCCACATAGTTTTTGGGGATAGTAAGGTTTGCAACGTAGTTTGTGGGTTTTATGGTCAGCATTGTGGTGACTGATAAGTGTTTGACAACATCATCACCAACGAACACTGGAAGAAAGGGATTAGGTCTGTGAGCCATTTGGGAAGTTTTGAGGTTTGGAGAAGCAAAAGACACTTAGTCGATTTTTAGGGTTCTTGAGGATTTCTGGAAATGATGAGGAAGACGAAGATGAAACAGTAGTTAGGTATTTATAGGATTTGAATGTGAGTGTGTATGAGAGAGAAATTTTTGGGCGGTTTGATTTGAAAAAGTCGTTAACGGAAAACGGAACGGTTGTCCATGTCAGACCGTTTGTCAGACCACTTGAGTCCTTTTTAATCACTAACACACGTAACCCACATTATCCGCAGTAATTAAGTTAAATAAAACATTAATTAAGTAACTTAAGTTTGAAGAAAGGTAATTAAAATTTTTGGTTTAAGCTGTTGGTCAAACCTGTGATGAGCAAGGTCATCACAAGCTGTTCACACTTCAAGCTGTTCATTTTTCAAACTGTGCCTCCAGCCTGCTCTCTTTTGTAAGAGCAGGTTGTGTTCAATAGTTGAACAGGTTACAAGACAATGGCTTGTAAGACAGTGTGAAGAAGTGAACAGGTTGGAGATTGGACCATCAGAGCAGGCTGGACGAGTAAACTGTTTTTGTTCAGCCTGTTGTATGCTCAAGCTGTTCAAGTTTTTCAGACAAATGACTAAGTACAGAACATGTATAACCTGTTCTGTCTAAGCTGTTCTGAGAAACTTGAGCAGTGTGAAACACACAAATTCTTAGACCTTTGAGAAACACTTAGTCACTCTTGTTTAACATGCCCAGCTTGCTGACAAGGTAATTAAACCTTGTTTCATCCAGAGGTTTGGTGAAAATGTCTGCAAGCTGTTCATTTGTGGAAATAAAACTTACCTCCACATTACCTTTCTGAATGTGATCCCTGATGAAGTGATGTCTGACTTCAATATGCTTTGTTCTAGAATGAAATACTGGATTGTTGGAAATGGCTATGGCACTTGTGTTATCACACAGAATAGGAATTTTCCTATACACAAGACCATAATCTTCAAGCTGATGCTGCATCCACAGAATCTGTCCACAACAGCTTCCAGCAGCAATGTACTCAGCTTCAGCAGTAGAAGTAGACACAGAGTTCTGCTTTTTGCTACACCAACTTATCAACTTACCACCAAGGAGTTGACATCCACCTGTTGTGTTTTTCCTGTCTAGCCTGCAGCCTGCAAAATCAGAATCTGAATAACCTGTTAGTTCAAGGCTGGAGTCTTTGGGATACCAAAGACCCAAACCTGGTGTACCCTTCAGGTATCTGAAGATTCTTTTAACAGCAGCTAGATGAGACTCCTTTGGATCAGCTTGGAACCTAGCACACAGACAGGTAGCAAACATAATATCAGGTCTACTAGCAGTTAAGTATAGCAAGCTCCCAATCATGCCTCTGTAAGCTGTTACTGAAACAGCTTTGCCACTGGCATCAACATCCAATTTTACATTGGTTGCCATTGGGGTTTTAATAGGAGAACTTTGATCAAATTTGAATTTTTTCAATAGATCTAAAGTGTACTTTCTTTGATTTATAAAAATTCCAGTTGAGGTTTGTTTAACCTGTAATCCTAAAAAGAAAGTAAGTTCTCCCATCAAACTCATTTCATACTTGGATTTCATGAGTAATGAAAAATTCTTGCACAACTGCTCATTTGTAGAACCAAATATTATATCATCCACACAAATTTGAACAAGCATAATATCAGATTTCACTTTCTTTATGAACAGTGTAGTATCCACTTTACCTCTGGAATACCCATTGCTCATAAGGAACTCAGTAAGAGTGTCATACCAGGCTCTAGGGGCTTGTTTGAGACCATAGAGAGCTTTGTCTAACTTATAGACAAAACCTGGATGTTGTTCATTTTCAAAACCTGGAGGCTGCTTGACATAAACTTCTTCTTGCAGCTTCCCATTCAAAAATGCACTCTTCACATCCATTTGAAATACCTTGATGCTCTTATGAGCAGCGTAGGCTAGATACAAACGAATTGCTTCTAGCCTGGCCACAGGAGCAAATGTTTCATCATAATCAATTCCTTCCTCCTGTCTGTAGCCCTGAGCAACCAGTCTTGCCTTATTTCTAATGACATGACCTTGCTCATCCATCTTATTCCTGAAAACCCATTTAGTGTCAATTATGGTTTTACCTTTAGGAGCAGGAACCAGCTTCCATACATTGTTTCTCTCAAACTGATTGAGCTCTTCTTGCATGGCAGTGATCCAATTGGCATCTTTTAGTGCTTCATCAACCTTCTTTGGCTCCATTAGTAAAACAAAGCTAGAGAACATACAGAAGTTCCCTAAGTTGTCCCAACGTGTTTGTATCCCTTTGTTGATGTCACCAATTATTTGATCATTGGGGTGACACCTGATCCACTTAGGATCATTTTTCAATGATGATTCACCTGAGTTGTTATCATCTTCAACAAGTCCTGTTGAACCGTTCTCAAGATTTTCAGACACACTGTTGCCTTGAGCCTGTTCACTTGTTGAACATGTCTGACCACTGTTGAACATATCAGCAGAAGAACTAGGAAAATCAGCATTGATAGGTTCAGGACATGCAGTTGTAATTAAGTCAGTACACTTATTCACACAGGATGTATTGACATAATCATCATTATGCCCATCATGATTAACAGGTTCCATACTGGGTGTAGTGGAAGCTTTTGAGTCCTCTTCATTGTTTGAATGCATCAGATCATCAAAGTTAAGTTCTCCTGAAACTGATTCAGGAACAGCTTTGGTGGAAGCATTCTTGGACTCTTCAAAGGTGACATTTATAGATTCATCTATCACCTTTCTTTTGTTGTTGTATACTCTGTAGGCTTTGGAGATAGCAGAGTAGCCAACAAACACACCTTCATCAGCTTTAGGTTCAAACTTTGTCAGTTGGTCCCTCTGATTCAGAATGAAGCAGGGACACCCAAACACATGGAAGTAACTGACATTTGGCTTCCTCCCTTTGAGCAGCTCATAAGGAGTCTTGTTCAACCTTTTCACCACTAAGGATCTGTTTTGGGTGAAGCAGGCAGTGTTGACAGCTTCAGCCCAGAATGATGAAGGTAAACCTGATGCACACAGCATGGTTCTAGCAGCTTCAATGAGAGTTCTGTTTCTCCTTTCAGCAACTCCATTTTGTTGTGGAGTCCTTACAGCTGAAAAATTTTGAGTGATTCCTTTCTCTTCACAGAAGTCTTCAAGAGTACTGTTTCTGAATTCAGTACCATGATCACTTCTTAGCTGCTTCACTTGGGCAGAGTTCAGCATCTCCATCTTTTTCACAAATCCAATAATTTCTCTAGCAGCCTCTCCTTTGCTCTTTAGAAAGATCACCCATGTGTACCTGGAGAACTCATCAACCATTACTAGAGTGTATCTTCTTCCTCCTAGACTTGGGACATTTACAGGTCCAAACAAGTCCATGTGGATTAAGAAGAGTGGAGTATCAATAGAAAAATTATGTTTGGATTTAAAAGATGTTTTCCTCTGCTTGCCTTTTTCACAAGCTGTGCAGAGTTTATCTTTAACAAAGGTTATAGAAGGCAAACCTGTCACCAACTCTTTCTTACAGAGTTTATTGATGTTCTTGAAGTTCAGATGTGACAGCCTTTTGTGCCATAACCAGTTTAAGTCTGCATTTGTTCTTGTGAGAAAGCAGGTTTCAGTTGTGGAATCAGCAGATTGCATGTCCACAACATATACACCTTTCTTTCGTTGAGCACATAGCACAACTTTGCCTTGGGGATCCAATATGTAACCCAAGTGCTCATCAAAGTTAACCTTGTAGCCAGCATCACACAGTTGGCTTATGCTAACAAGGTTATGTTTTAGCCCAACCACATAGGCTACTCTTTTGAACACTGCAGCACCAGCTTTAAGAGTTCCATATCCCTCAGTGGATCCCTGTACATTGTCACCAAATGTGACTTTTGGCCCTTTTTCAGGCCTGAGATCACTCAGCAATTCTTTACAACCTGTCATGTGCCCTGAGCAGCCACTGTCCAAGTACCAAACCTGGGAATGTTGTTTTTCCTGCAGAGTGATAAGAGAAATATTAGTCATTTTTAGGGGAACTCATCACAGAGATGAGTTCTCCTACTTCATCAACATTTGTTGATGGACTTATAATATCCACACTAATATTCCCAATTTGAATGGTGTCAGATTGGATACCATTTTTATTGACTGAGATGTTTCCAACACTGCTTGTAACAGCTGTGAGAGAACCATCAGAGTCAGCAGGCCTCATGTCCTCAGATTCAAGACAGTCCTTGGCTAGATGTGTCTTCTTCCCACATTTATAACATTTTCTCTTTTTAGAATTTTTGGAAGAGGAACTTTCAGAAACACATTCTGAGTTATTTTTGTTGATTCTGTTAGCAGGTTTAGCAAACTTATTATTATTTGATGAATCAACAGCTTGAGTGGAAGATTCAATAGCCACAACTTTGTTTGTCTCTTCTTTCCTCTTTTTAGGAGGACAAATGTCAAAGACAGGAAGCTTAATTGGCTTTTGAACTTCCACAGGTTTGGGGAACTTATTCCCAAGTTTCTCAGACTGAGCAATGGCTTTGCCTTTGCCCCTACTGAGATGTGATTTATGCTGCCTATCAGCATAATCATAATTTCTGGTTTTGAAAAACTTATTCTCATTTAAAACCAGTTTACCACTATGATTAGAGAACTTATTAGAAATCACAGCAGGTTTGCTTTCAACATGAGACTTGCCCTTGTTGAAAACAGACTGCTTAACTTTTGAAAAATTGTTTTCAAAATGTTTAGCATCAAAAGGATTATTATGCCTTTTACCATCAGCTTTGGACCCAACAGCTTTGAGATCATTCACAAGAGCAGTAAACCTGGTGTACGTTTCTGTGAGAGTCTCCTTTGGTTTTGCAAAGAAGAGTTCATACTGTCTAACAAGATTGTTAATCCTGTTATCCAGTGTGATTGTGGGTCCATCATAGACGGTACACAAAGTATCCCACATCTCCTTGGCAGTCTTCATCTTCTCAACCTGTTTGAACACATCATCAGGCAAGGAGATGACCAGATTGTTTCTGGCCTTTGCATCAAGAGCCACCAATCTTTTGTCTTCATCAGACCATTGAGCTTTTGCTTTCTCAAATGTTCTGATCTCAGGAGCTGCTCCTTCAACAGCAGGAGTTATTGTTGTAACAGAGGTTGGCACATAAGGGACCCTCCATTACAATTTCTGGTAGTTGTACATCCAGATTCTCTAGGTAGAGCATCATTCTGCACTTCCAACCAGAAAAGTTCTGATGATTGAACTTTGGAGGTTTGCCCATTGAGCCATTGTCATAGTATGAGGAATTTGCAGCACTGTTGTCCATGGAAACTTGGGAGAATGAGAGATCTAGAATGACACACACTCTAAACTGCTCTGATACCAGTTGTAGGTCCCGAGAGTTTCCCAAAGTATATAGCTTTAAGCTGTAGAGGGGGGGTGAATACAGCTATTTAAAAACTACACACTATTTTCTCAATGTTTGTATGTATTATCAACAAATTGTTAATTACAAACAAGCTTGAATGCGGAAATGTTCAAGCTGAGATGACAGATACAACAGTATGTTCACTAGTCTAAGACAGACTCAAACTAGATTACATTGAATACACTCACTAAGAAGCACTCACTGTGTTTACAAGACTTAGAGGGACAACTTATGTAGAACAGCTTAGACACAAAGAAACTGTATTACACAGGCAGGCTTGCATGCATGAAAAACACACTTGCACGTTCACTCTTGGCTTCAGCACTTAGCTTTTTGGCTTAATCTTTCTGTCCTTAGAAGCTTCCTTTTATACTCACTCAGAGGATCTAATGAGAAGTTTCTTCATTGGACGAAATGAAAAAGGAGAAGTCTTGTTGAAAAGACAACATAACCTTTTCTGCACTTTCTGAAAAGCAGACTTGTCTTCTTGTGTGCAGAACTTTTGTCTTTTCACTTTGTCTACTGTTGCATTGCCTTTAACTAAATAAGGAATGTCAACTTTGCGTCTTTCTTCCTTGTAAAAGGCCTATTTTGATATAAGAAAAAGGTCTGTCACCCTTTTTCAAATAACCTTTTGTCTTCATGTAACAGAACAGCTTGGGCAGGCTGAGCAGTTCTGATTTCCACTTTGTCTTCGACTTTGTAAACTGATCTTGTAGTCAAATAAAATACATGAGGACTTGGAAACACATTCCATAAAGTGTTTAGCCTGTTCACAAAGAACATGTTCTGTTCACAAAGAACAGAACACTTGTAAGATGCCCAAGCTGCTCACCAGTGTAGAGCAGCGTAGACAGTTTATGTCCAGCCTGTTCAGCAGACAGAGCAGCTTGGACAAACTGTCTTAGTTGCAACACATGCAACATATAGAACAGCTTTGGACTGATATTGCAAATCACTTTTTAGGAATTATTAAGACATAAACAGGCCTTAACTTTTACCCATCAAGTGCATCAACAGGTTTGATTAATAATCTCCCCCTCAGATGCAGAACAGGTTTGACTGAGGCCTTTTTGTGCCTAACATTTATATATATTAAGTGTTCATCGGCTTTATTAGACACTTATGCATATATATTAGAGAGATTAAAGTGTTACATTATAGCGATTAGAGTGTATATATCCCATATATATATATATATATATATATATATATATATATATATATATATATATATATATATATATATATATATATATATATATATATATATATATATATATATATATTCTCCATTGTCATCAACAAATATTAACAAAACATACATAGTAAATAAATAGAAAGCATACGTTATCAAATGCCAACACGACATAATAAATAAAAAGAAAGAAGTCATAAAACGATCATCATTAAAAGTCAATACAACACATTCCAAAAAACATAATAGTAATGTTTAATAGTCAATGCAAATTTTTCATCCCAATAGAAGATTAATTTGACGTTCTTCTGGAATCACTGGTTCGAACTTGATATTGGTAAACTCCGTGGAAATCAAAATATTCACTGAAAACAAATATAACATAACTTATTATAAAACTTATATAACATTATATACTATAAAATAAATAAACAATCTAAAGAGATTATAGAGTATAAAAAATAACGTACTTGTATTCAAATGATAAAGTTTAGCCTGTGATGCTTATATGATGGATTTTTGTACTATTGCTCGGAAAAATCTTACTTGGCGTGTTTCAGGCGTGTCAAAGAACCTCGCCTTTATTATGTGGCCCCTAAAATTAATTTAAAAAATAATTAACAACAAATATATTCTACATACACGACATGTAATAATAATTCTCATACATAAATATACTTACGTTTCGTCTTGTAAAAATACTTCAAAATAACTATAGTATCCAAAATGTCTCTCGTAAACCCGTTTGCCCGTGATGATTTTTCCAACAATGTCTAAAATAGAAGTAATGGTATTTAAAATGTAAGTGAAATTTAGATGTTTTTCAAATGAAATAATAAAAGAAGTAAGAGCTTTAATGAAAAACTTAAATGTACCTATCAACATATTTCGGGTGGTTCTGTCCTCTGCAAGTGCTCTTATTGAAGATGTCAACGGATATAATACAAAGTCATTGTCAATATCATTTGTCAATCGCGTTAGCTTTGTATTTTTGCTAATTCGAATATCCCATTCATTACGAAAAAAACTAAAACCTTCATGCCTAGGGTATTCGTAATAGTTGAATTCGATTTGGAAATGATCTAACGAAAAGACTCCGCCCATCAAAGCTTGTTGTTCATAAAAAGTTATTAAATTTTCAGGGACGATTGCTGTCATTTTCTCCCGCTTGAAAAAACAAATGAAGTGTTTGTCAAAACAATGAGTTGTCTATCAAAAAGAAAATAATTTAAATACGTGAAACTTACATTTCGATCAAGTAAACTCAATATTAGTTTTTTTGTGGTTTCATCCTTCAATATGAATTCCACACGAACCGCCGTGATTTTCCACCATAAATGAGGGCTTTGAAGCGATGAAAAACAATCCGCATGAATATATTGATCCATGTTCTACGAAGACATTTAACTTCCAATATTAAAAATAAAGAAAAATACACACGCCAAGAATTGAACTTAAAACCTTTACTATAAGATGAAATAAAATATTAGTAAAAATATTCATGTAATATAAAAGATGAGAATCATATAAACTAAAATACTGAAAATACACATGTCAAGTATAAACTAAAAAATAGTGAAAAGAAAATACATGAAACTACTTTTTTGGGATAGATTTATTTTGGGATTTTTGTTTAGATCGAAGATTACTTTACAAATTCAAAGGTTTTGTTCCATGTCTTGTTTTTATGATATGATGTATGTTAATAATAATATTTGGTTTAACAATATAAGTAACCAATTGTATATAATATTCTGAAGTCTGGAAATTATAATAATTAAATGTTGGCTCCACTTTCAGAAATGAGGTTTAATTCTTAGTCTCGAAAATTTTATATATTTATTGTATTTAACGTTCTGCAGTCTGGAAATTTTTATTTATTTATTTGTTTCACAAATGATCTTGTAATATGTATGGGCATCTTGATACAAATTCGTTTGTTATGCTTTTTAGCCATCTTGATACAAATTCATTTGTTTTGCTTTTTGTGCATCTTGATATAAATTCGTTTGTTTTTCTTTTTGGGCATCTTGTAATAACCATGTGTTTAGTTTTCTGCCATTTTTTTAAATTTATTTCCTGCCCTTGTTTTTTGATGTGGTTATAATTTACTCATTTTCGGTTATAATTTACTCATTTTTGACTTACATAATCAGATCCTATTTTTGGCCTACATAATCAGATCCTATTGTTCCAACTGTGAGAGTTTTTCACCATTTCACCATTGCTTTACAAAGACCAAAGTGAGTAGTGACATACTTTTAACATGGTCTTATGTTTTAACATGGTATATCTACCTGATTGTTTATATGTGTGTGTTTTCATAGAAAAACAGAAACAATAGTTCATATGTGTGTGTTTTGTGAGCATTCATTCATCATCGTCTATGTGTGAGTCTATGTGTTTGGTGTGTGTATGCATCATAAGGATCAGTAGCATCTTATTAAGAGTGACCGAGAGGTTATGATATGATACTAACCTGGGTTTGGAAAGCGCTGGTGACTGGGTCGTGGTTGAGTAACAAAAAGAAGATCAAAAGCTGCAATAATAAAACTTAGGGTTACTTTTTTTGTTTTGCATTTTAAAATCTTCTAAAATGTAATTTAGGACATGATTATTTCAGTATGATATATTTAATAAATTATGTAAATAACTTAGTAGTTTGTTGGGCATATGAAACAGTCAATTAAGAGGGTGTATTTGATATCTTTGAACACCTGAGAATTGATAATGTCTTTAGAAAGACTGATATTGTTAAACCAAATATGTGTTGGTTATTTGATTAATTGAAGTTAATTATATTTTGAAGCCTTAAATCCATGCCAGAAACTTAATATATGTTTCTGCACAAGAGTTCTATCTTTCTGGTTTTGTCCGAGAATGATTAAAAAAATGTTCTCCATGTGTTTTGTTTCTGTTTTTAGTTCAATAAATCAGGACTTAATGTCTTTAGAAAGACTGATTGTTGATCTGGTACGTTTTTAATTAGTGTTGCAAACTTAAAATCAAGCTCATATATGTGTTGGTTATTTGATTAATTGAAGTTAATTTTATTTTGAAGCCTTAAATCCATGCCAGAAACTTAATATATGTTTCTGCACAAGTGTTCTATCTTTCTGGTTTTGTCCGAGAATGATTAAAAAATGTTCTCCATGTGTTTTGTTTCTGTTTTTAGTTCAATAAATCAGGACTTTATGTCTTTAGAAAGACTGATTGTTGATCTGGTACGTTTTTAATTAGTGTTGCAAACTTAAAATCAAGCTCATATATGTGTTGGTTATTTGATTAATTGAAGTTAATTATATTTTGAAGCCTTAAATCCATGCCAGAAACTTAATATATGTTTCTGCACAAGTGTTCTATCTTTCTGGTTCTGTCCGAGAATGATTAAAAAATGTTCTCCATGTGTTTTGTTTCTGTTTTTAGTTCAATAAATCAGGACTTAATGTTTTAGAATACGAGTTTAGGTAGTTAATTACTCATTTTATAACGTTTAGGGGTCTAATCATTCAAAAAAGGTAATATAGGGACTTAATCACTCGAATTGTTATTCTTTGTTGGTTTTTTTTTTTTTTTTGAATTTTGCCATTATTACTAATAGGTATAGAATAAGTTTTGGGCTTTGAGACAAATTGAGTAGAGCATTTGTGAATGTTTCGGTCATTTTTTTATTGCTTTTTTAGCTATTGTGAATATAATTTTTTTTTTATCGCAATACTCATGTTTGATTGCCATTATTTTGGCCTGAAAAATTTTCATATGAAGAAGATGTCTCCTCAGTAATGCAATCAGTTTGAAAGTTCCAGAACTACGGTAGAAGTAATACAGAAACAGTAGGGAAACTGTTTGTTTCATTTTTATCAAGGTAACATCTTTAAATGTCATTCGGGCAACCAACTTTCATGGTTTTTTGAGTTTCATATTGTAAATTATTGTAGCGGCTAGTATCTGTAGAAAGGCTTTGTCCCACTTAATAAGCCGCACATTTGGCTTATTAAGTGGGTTTGGTTCTTAGATCAATTCGGTTTGGTTCTCACTTCATTTTCTGAAGAAAAAAAATCAGTTTTGGGTTTGGTTCTTAGGAGAATATCAGTTGACTCTTTCAAGAAGGTAATAACTTGTTTTTTAAAAAATACGTTTTTAACTTAAAACGCCCCATTTTAGGTTCGGCTTTTGTAAATTAAAACAAACCCAATATGTATGCTTTTCATGGTTTGTTGCGAGGTACCATCATTTGTGGCTCTAAAGAAGCAAAAATTGTGATTACCTGAAAGAGAAGATCAGGAGAAGGGAAGCAAGAGAGCAGATTGAACTATCCAAGTACTGCAGAAGAAATGAAAATATTTTGAGCTGCAAGAACAACATAGCAAGATAGCATATTGAAGGGGTCGTGATGAAATTTACCTTGGTCTAGAAGCAGCAGGACGACAGTAGAACAAGCAGAAACAGTGAGCAGTCTGCACATAAGGAATCTGTCCGTGATTAAAGGTATAATTATATTTGGAATATGTTTGCTAATGGAGTTGTAAATCCCTTAATTTTGTGTATGCCTATAACCACATGGTTTCATTTATCTTAAAGTTTACTTTAGTAATCCATTAATAATCTTGCGTTTGTTTTTTACATTAAAGTTTAGTAGGCTGTTTTTATGTGTATCTAAAATGTCAAATGGTCTTTGTCCAGTTTTCAGGTTATTTTGATTTCAAAATGCCATATTTAAATGTCAAAAGGGCAAGCTTAAAGGCGTTTTTTTATAGTTGATTCACTTCACTTATACTTTACATTTGTTGGCTCCATTTTCAGAGATGAGGTGAAGTAGATTTTTTATTTACAGTTTGTTATGGGATTTATGGGCTTCATTTTTTCATTTAAAAGTCCACTGTTTATTACTACATGTTTGTTGTGTGATTTATGGGCTTCATTTTTTCATTTTGTTCATATTTTCATTTTGTTCATATTGACCGGGTTATTTCTTCCCCGAATGACACACGTAAAGTAAGATAGCAGATACCTGAGAGACCTGAGAGAATACTTGAAGAAGCAGCAACACCAGATGACAGCAAAAGCAGCAACACCACAGCAGTAAAAAGACAGCAGAGCCAGGAACACAGTAGCAGCAAAAAGACAGCAGAAGCAGCAACACAGTAGCAGCAAAAAGACACGGCAGTCGACAACACTTTTTTGAGCTGACGACAACAATTTTTTTGCATACAGAATATTTTTTTTATTGAGGCAAAACGACAGATTTAGGAGCAGATAGATTGCCACATTTTATAACAGCAACAGCAGCAAGAGATTGGAACTTATTGGAGGATACGGAGAGATGGTTTGGGAAGGGGAAGTGATGATTTGGGTCAGACTGCTGCAGCAGCAGAGTGTGCAGTGTAGCAGCTTTCACTTTCTGTTAATTAATTTTAGTTTCTGATTTTTTTTTTAAAATTTTGTTGCATTAATGAGTTGTGCATCATGCATTAGACACTTGTATGTCTTAAAATTCAAGATTGTGTTATTCTTGACTGTATATTGTGCATTACAATTAGTAAAAAGATAAATGCTTTATTAGTAGTAGATATATATAGATTTCTTAAATTTTCATTTCACTTTTTTTAATATTATTTTTCATACTCTCTCTCTTACTTTTCTATTACCTACCCTATATTTACTTTTTTATAGAAACTCTTCTTTTTTATCGGGTTATTATCGAAAAAACCATCCGAACTTTTATAATATTTTCGGTTCAACCATTCAATTTTTTTTCCCAACCGATCAAATCACTACACTTTTTATTTTCTTTTAGTTTAATCAATATACTTTTAAATTTATTGGTTTAGACATTCATTTTTGACCGGTAACACCGGTCAATTGTTGTTATGAATTATAGTTATAATCAAAATAACCATTCGAACTTTCATAATTCTTGTTTTTTAACCACTCTATTAGGTTTTCGTGATCTAATCTCTAATTTAGTTGATGTTCAGAATTTTGTAATTTCTATTATTATATTTCTCGTAATATCAAATGATTAAAATAAATATTAATTTCAAGAAAACTGTTTCTCTCTTTTTTCATCATCATATTGCTTTTATCACTAACGATATTTCATTGATCTAAATAGCTTCTTCGTCATCACCCTCTTCTACTTTATCAGTTCTTCATTATCATTGTGTTAATCCAAACAGATTCTAATCAATTTGATTCTAAGGTTTTGTAGTGTTCATCAAGTTTGTTGACAATTATGTTAACTGATTATAGTTTCAAATAAGAAACCTATCAAGTAATGTTTAAATTGGTATTTGTTTATTCAATTTTCACATGTTGAAATCCATTTGATTTGATTTTGATTTGTTTTTCTTGTTCTTTGTTAGGGTCTGAATGTTTTAAAAGATCGTAAAAAATAAATTTTTATAAATTAAATAGTAATCACTCGCGATAGTAATAATATAATTATTTAAACTTTTAAAAAATAAATAATAACAGAAAATTAAAAACTAAAATTTTATTATAAAATTTCATAAACAATTTTAAAACTTAAATTGGGTTTATTTTTGGTGTTTATAAAATCCTGAAAAAAACTTAAAAGTAAAAATGAATTGATTTTAATTTGATATATTACTGTTATTGAGAAAAATATGAAAATATATGTTTGATTTTATTGAATTATTGGTTCTCGGAGTTTTAATTTTTAGTTTATAAGGATGGTGTTCAAACCAAAAAAATCTTGGAAGTTCGAGTGGTTTTTTCAATGATAAAAAACGTCACGTAATTGTCACGTCACCAAATCACCCGTGATAACAGTTTAACTGGTTAAACCAATAAAAAATGAAAAGGTTAGTGTTTTGGTCGGTTGGAAAAAAAAAATTGAGTGGTTAAACCGAAAAAATCATAAAACTTCGGATGATTTTTCGAAAATAACCCTTTTTTATAAACTATAAATTGAAAAGTGACTAGTTTTCGTTAACTAAACTAATAATAAATATGGGAAAACCGTTCATAAATATTAAATGCGAGAATTGACTATTATCTATTTATAGTTTGATAAATCTAAACCTAATTATGTAGTATATCATTAGAATGATGAAAGAGTGCTTTAAAAACAAACCCAAACTACACACATATGCGTATGTGTATGTGGAGATCACGTAAGAATAGTTTTACGGTGAGAAGGGTGACAAGGAATGTTGAGCACTCATGTAATATTAGATTGTTTCATGCATTTTTTATATATATTCCAAATTTATTATTATTATTTATTTTATTTTAATTTTTTTATATTCAATGAATCTTTATTATTTTATTGTATAATATCATCAAACGTTTTATAAATACATAATCTAGTAGTTCACAAACCCATAATTCAATAAATGTTTTATGGATATATTGCCTACTTTTTATGAGTTTAGAATTTTATAAAATGATGATTCAAATATATTTTCAAATATTTGATTTGTTATTTTAAGATACAACACTCCATGACAATGACTCAATTTTGTTTATTCACTGATTCATAAAGTGACTTTGGCAATTTAAAAATGTTGATTTAATGTTTTACATTATTATCGTTGATGCTTTCTATGATTAAATACACATCTTACACAATACAAATCGATTGTTTACTAAATATTAAAATGATGTTTCAATGATATATAAAAAAATATGAGTCTTAAATTTGATTCAATCATTTAAATGACTGATACAACACTAAAAGGTATGGATTACATAAAAACTAGTGGTGTACCCGCGCAAAGCGGCGGCGACTAATAGTTTCGATGTGTATACATTTTTGTTTAATAGTAATCATTTTTCTCAAAAGAAAATCGTCATTAATAATATGTTATTTTCATATGGGCATACAATTAATGTTATGTTTAAGTTTACATGTCACTTGTGGACAAATATTGAGATATTTTCATTGTATATATGCTTCACCATGGAAGAAGCAGTCAATGGACAAATTTGGTTAGTAGTTTTCCTAATCATAAAAATGCACATTTGAAAATCAACTTTCCATAATCTCTCTGCAGCTTTGATGTTTCTATATCTAAAACACACACATACATCAATTAGAAGAGAATACGAAAACGAAGTGAGTGGTTTGTTAACTTCCCTATTGTAGATGGAAACTTTCAGATTGGGCAATTAGCAAGTAATTCTAAGTTCATAAAATCTCCAAGTAAAGAGAAATGATCCATCAACAACAATAAATACACTGTGTGTGAAGCTTGATTAAGTATTAAATTCTTTAACCAGTTATCCATTAACTACATCATACACAAACTTCTGCAACAATAATCAATAATCAAGCATACACAAACTTCTGCAGCAACAGGATATCATTAAAATTGATAGAAAAATGTTAGTAACATACTAAAAAGATTATGTAAAAGTGATATTTATACTTAGGACAAAAAATGATCATGTGCTGCCAGGAATTTCATTTCTTAGACAAGACAGAGGAACATGACACAACAATAATGTTTCTTGTTCGAAACTAACCATGAAAAATGAAATAATAATATATACGTGCAGTATCCCTTGTATAATATGCAAGCTGCCTGCACCAAGCCCCGATTGTTGAGAATTGCTGTATAATTCACAAGTTAAAGGCTTGAAAAAAAAAAAAAAAGCTCACTCGGTTGCATAACTCATCCTCTCAGCAAAAGGAGTAACTCCTGTTAGCTGAAAAAGAAGACCGATCTAACAAAGAATCAACAAAAAAAATTAATTATGAGATAAAACACATGATTACAAAACAGATTCCTCGTTTACTTGTTTCTAGAGATCATACTGAAGAGACACCAAGAGCATATTCTTACATGTTGCCTCGCTAGGTAGTGTAAAAATATTGTGAAAGGTCCAAAAAGAAGCAAAATGTTGATCTTTGCTTTATGCAAGACTATGGATAACACGGAATGGGGTGAACTGTAACCTTCTAAGGACAGATACTCTTTGGACATTGGCATGATTTCTCAGATAAATCATATAAATCACAACAATGCAAGGAACATCTTAGCTGATTTTTTGCACAAAAATGCATGAAAGTTTTTATCTCTCAAGGTATCAATGACAAGTATTTCTCAGATAAATCACATAAATCAAAAAAATGCAAGAAACATCTTAGGTATTTTTTGCAAAAAAATGCAAGAAACTTTCAATCTCTCAAGGGATCAATGACAAGTATCTATCAGAAAAATCACCAAAAATGCAAGAATCTTCTCATATGATTCTTTTGCACAAAAATGCAAGAAACTTACAATCTCTCAAGGGATCAATGACAATTATTTCAATACAAAATAAGCATCTCGAACAGTTAGACTTCCATGCTTTATTTCTATATTTTTTGGATAATTCATACATGTGGCTCTTTCAAGTCATACCATAAATTGAAATTTTGACCAGAAACTTCGCTTTCTTTTCTATAGAAGATGTTATGAAACCCAGTTCGCATACAACAAAATAAAATGATGATTGAAGACAAGTAAACAAAGCCCATAAAAATATTTTAATGAACAAGTTATGCTTGTCATAATAGATAAATAAAAAGCAAATAATTATAAATTTTATGGAAAACCTAACATTGTTAACAGTTAATTGATTCAAACTTGAATGATTAAAATATTACTGACCAGAATGCAGAATGCAGATGCAGAATGCAGAATGCATAATGCAGGTGATCATCATCATATGCAAGTGGATGAAGCAGCAGACTGTAATTGTGAAATGCCAATCAAATTTGACATTTGACTATTATGATAGTTTCATAATATCAGTCAAGTAATTATTAGATGGTATACTGCCGGATGGATGACTATAGTTTAGTGGAGGAAATGAACACACCAGATTTCATACACGTACTTAAATGAACAGATTAAGGCTCTTTAAAATAGAGTATTAGATAAATATAATATAAAAATTGTAAGATTGCAGACACCAAACCAATTTGTGCACCGTGATAGAGTCCTTCCACATCTAGGGTATGGATTGAAATAGATGATCCAGGACGATGTATGAAAAGCTTGATATGACGATTATGCTGATGACTCGAAGAACTGCAGCTTTGACAAGCCTCTTTCCGACCTTCTTTTCATGATACACACACCCACCTAGTGAAGGAAACGAAGTTGAAGACTCATTGGCAGAGTTGAACCAAATTGGGAGGAAACCACAAAAAACTTGAAGACTGATTGACAACAAACAGTAAAAAAAAGCCTAAAATTAATCAAAACTCGCATCAATTTCGCAAAAAATTGTCAAAACCATAATACAATATTAGAATGTTAAAACATAAAGACTTAATTCTTAACCAATATCAATATAAAATATGTGAAAAAATAACTCAAAAGCTTGACACAAAAATAAATAAAAACTGCAAATTAAGCTGAACCGATATGAAATCTATGAAAAATAGCCAAAAGGGGGGAAAATTAACGTTGAAATTGGAGGCGATGATGATTAAGTTAGCCAAAGAAAACCCTATTTCAACAAGCGTAGAAAAAAAATAGAGACAATAGAATTGAAATTGGGGCGACTGAAAGGGGTGAAATTGGTTTTGATATGATTTGCCAAAACTGAATTGGAACCAGACTTCGATTTCTTGAGAAACAACCAGAACTGGAATTGGAAACGGGGTATGAACGATAAAAGATGAAAGGAACAGGAACCATATTTGAAAATTAATTAAGGAGTCGATCGGTGTAGAAGAGGGTTTGTAACTGATTAGCATGCGTTGATAAATACTAATAGATAGATGAAGCAAACGAAATTCTTACAGAAGAAAATAAATGAGAGCTATGGATGGATAAACGTTGACGAAGAAGAAGGGCAGGAGACGACGTGGGCAAGAGGTTTGGGGAGCAGATGCGTGTCATTTGTTGATTGGATTTGTACTTAATTTTTAACATTCAGCCATAACTGTTTAAGGCCCTTTACATAGTAATATAGTAATAGATAGTAGTAAATAGTAATAGATAATACATAAGGGCCATAATCTTAACTATCCTGAAACTTTCAACACAATGGTGGTAACCAGTCAAGCGTCATTGTAAGAGAGTAATAGATAAATGGTAACCCTAGTTTCTGTACACCTAACAAAGAAAAAAAATGAAGTGTTCATAGAAACAAAACATATACTTGGAGTGCTGATTCACAAAAACTTACCTGATAACGAAAACCATATCATGTATTGTGATATAGGTTTCAGCCATGCTTGTATCCAAGACGATCTGCATGCATGCATGGTAGAGTAGAAGAGCCTTCAAGTTAATAATCTTAAAGAAAATAGATGAAATTTCTATCCACGAGTATCTATAGACAATCCATATACATCAAATTATTGAACTTTTGAGTTTCTAAACCACAAAATTCATGTAGACTTTCTGTTTTTTTAAGTAAATGGACAATTTTTGCACCAAAGAAGAAACATTAAAAGTACAGACAGAGTATTTTACATCTTGGGAATCCCTCTTAGTCTTGGATACATGTCTTGTTTTTTACAAGGAAAGCTAATTTTTTGGATTAGGTAGAAATTTGCGAAATCTTTGAAGCTCTATTACAAGTTTTATGAAACTTAATATTGGTATCAAATTTGAAGGAAAAGCATCCATGTATATTAATATTTACAAGCAACTAATGAAACAAATTTATAGTAGGATCAAAAATTTTACCTGCCTATATATATGAACTTTTACAAGCACATCTCACTTGGCTTGAAATTGAACAAATCAATCTTCTAAACTCCCTCCCACTCAAGAAGATTCTGTACAGAGATACGAAATTCTAACTCTAAATAATAGAAATGAAAATGAAAGAGGAAAATGTAAAATGTAAGGTTTTTAACTCGTAGACTGGGTTACAATGGCACTGTTTAATTAAGAGCCAAAATAGGACATTGCAAGTTAATTTCGGATTAAGCACTTACTTAACAGTAGATGTTCACCATTCATGAGTCAACTAGAGCCGAGAGAAAGGAACCAGTGTGAATAAGTAATAAAGTATCTTACACTGATGGAGAGACGAAGTTGCTAAAATCATGCAGTTGGAGCCAACAGAAAGGAAGAGGTGTTCGAAGAAGGGTTAACAATTGAAGCGACCTAAAAAAAACCCGGAACTTCATTTGAATGTAGGTGCTAGAACGGGATTTGTACTCTGAATTTAACAAAAACCTTTTGGAGCTGGTAAATGTTCAAGACACTTTATATATAGGTATATGATCATATATAAAAAGCTTACAGTCAAAAATTGCCTGAGAATTGATAGAATTGATAGGATTGATAGGATACGTCTGATTGTGTTGATGCCCCTACTTATTCGAAAACTTATCAAGATGGGATGGAAATAAAGAATCCCAAGAGGACATTGGACATAAAATCTGTTCAAAATAAGCAAATATCTACTCACATTGGACCATTTTGCCCTTCTCTAAAATAAGCATAAATGTCGCATCTACAGATGAATGTATGTATATATTAGATAAGATGAACGTATATATCATACCTTCATCAGAATAAGACACCATATCGATGAGAGAAGGTGAACGGTTTCGTGCTGCGCAGGTGAGAGAGCAGTTCGTTCGTCCTGTTGCCTCCTGCGCCGGTGACAGAGACGGTTTCACAGTGTTAGGCGATCAGAAGATGGAGTTGAACAGTGAGAGGCGAGAAGAGGAGATGAACGATGCTTGGGCAAGAAGATGGAGATGAACAGCCAAAAAAAACCCTTATCGTCGGAACTTGAGAAGTGCTGCTAATGGAATCCAATGTCGCCGGAGAAGAATTAGAAAAGCGCCGCTTGGACTGAAAAGAAGGAAGAGGACGGTTGTTATTATGGAGATGAGAATGCCTGAAGAAGATGAGAATCAAAATCGCTTGTTCCCAATGAAAGGTGCAAGTCTCAATAAATAAACCTTTGAAGGCTGAGTTTGAAATTTGAAATTTAATGCATTAAGATTTTGTACACTAAGCTTTGTATAATTGTACTTCTTAAAATTCAGCCATTGTTTAAGGACTTCATGCAATAAAAATTATTTTTAAGACCTCAATCTACATGCATTATATTATATAGGAGTATAGATATAGATAAAATTGATACAACTATATCTTTTATAGATTCTTGATTTAGTATTTTACATAAATAAACATATAAATTCATTGATCCAGTTATTATATAATGATGGATCCAATATTGTAGGAACAATATTGTTACACTCATCCAGTTATGCCATTTAATTCAATACTAGTTTATTACCCGCGTATTACGCGGATATTTTTAATATATATAAAATATAATAAATAAAAAGATAAATATATAAATATTATTTTTTTAAACAAAAGTATATAAGATGATATTATTATTTATTATGATCTATTAATTTTGTATATTTCTAAATATATATGAAGAGTAATTATTTTCTTGTATATTTTTTAAATTTTTATTATGTTATCTTATAATTAATAAGTTTGTAGATTACAGATTTTGTTTGATTTGATTTGATTTGAATTTAAAAGTAGATTATATTAGATTTGGATAGATTTAATTAATAAGTTAGTTGAGTATTAGATTCTGTTTGATTTGATTTGATTTGAATTTAAAATTGGATTATATTAGATTTGGATAGATTTGATTTATTATTTTTAAAATCTATAAATGCCACGTGTCGATTCATGGTGACGACACGTGGCTTCACCAGAAATGAGTATAGTTACTCTTTTAATAGTATAGATAGATTGTATAAGCAAAAAGATAAAATTAATATTATAAATTATTGATTCAATATTAAAAAAAATCAATTAGTTATATTAGCGATGTCCAACCAAATCATTAAAATAAATCAACAACATAAACAAAAGTTCATGTAAAATTACGATGATCACACTATCCTTGAACAAGATTCAATAAATCGATTGATACTTTATAGATCTTTATTCTAAAATAGCTTTACATCAGAATCTTGATATCGAAATGTTTAAACCAAAAACAAAAAAGAAAAAACATATTTATACCCAAAAAAATCAAGATCTTGATATTGAAATCGTACATTCGAAATGTGTCTTCTCACATAATCTAGAGTATAGAGATATCGAAGGAAGGCAGAGGTGACAAAGTCAGATGACAGTGAAACAGGAGACCGAATGCTTCTTGTTGGCAATGGTTACTTACCGGGTATTAGTGCATATTCTACGACGATGATGGTTGATTTTTCTCCATGATATTGGTAGGGTTTTATTGGGTGAAAAAGAATGGAAGTAGGCAATGGAGAGTACATTGTCAATTGACAGGGAGATAAAGATGTTGAGAGAGAATGGAAGTAGGCATGAATCTTTCGTAGTTTTTACATGGGTGAGATTTAAGTTAAAGAGTGATGGTATACTGTAATGCGCAGACCATGATTTCATCATGCGTACCCTAAGTTTCAAAGGCTTAGATTTCTTCTAACATGCATCAGAAAACTTCAAGAAACCAATCGTAACCATTGGATCTGATGCAAATTACCAATAAAGGGCGGTGACATGATGGTAATTAAATGAAACTATGGGCGCATCAACGTACATATGCAAGTGTAGGCTAAGGGGTATTGTAGTAATCCCACATGATCATATTATATTTAGCTAATTTAAATATAAAAATTAATAACTAAATATTTCAAATCTCCTTAAATCATGCCTCAAAATCTGGCACATTAATTAGTATATCATAACTAAAAATTCATACACCATCTCTCCTATTTCAATGATTCACAACATTCTTCTATCGGAGACTTCTCTCACCGGTGATTCGTCGGAGCCGCAAGCACAACCATCGTTGGCTAATTACCTTACTCATAATCACAACCGTCGAACCTTTCAATGGAAACCCACCCCTCTATCTTCCTAATCTGTCACCACGACGATCTTCGGTAATAGCTAGACTCGTCTCTCATGATGAAGATAATGAATCTATCACAGCTGATGATTCCTTCATGAGCAACAATCATGTTTTTGTTTCTACCACGGAAGAAGCCAAGAGGTCCTTTACAAAGAGTCAAAGTCAGATCGAATATGTATGCATCCAAATCTACGGTTTCGTTTTTAGATTTATTCGACATGAAAAAGATACAATCATCATCAAAAACTAGATTTTTTCTTTCAGATTCAAAGGAGGTTCGTTGATGATTTATGTTGTTTCAATGCTTAATCGATTATGAGATCCAATTGTATCTAACCCAAGACATGTTTTTTTTCCCGAGTATGAATCGATTTGTAGCCGGTGTTTTCTTTCTTTTTTATGAAACCCTGATGATTTGTGGATATTCGATCCAAATATCAATCTTTTTATAAAATTGTTTTGTTGATAATGTATTTTTTTATGACACACGGTATGTGATTTTATTTTGCAAATAAGATTATTTGATATAGTTTTGGTCTTCAATTGTATCAATTTTGTAGTTCAAGATAAGATTAAGGTTTGCATCATTAAATCCATTTACACATAACTTTGGATCCTTACATTTTAACCACAGAACTAAGTATTGTTTATTACATATTGAACCCTAAAACTATCACAATTCTAAGATCTAACAGTAGTGGTTGTAAACTTGCAAAATTTTCTGCTCTACCTTTTAATAAAAGTACCTCTCATTCTTTTGCACCTTTTGATCTTATTCACTCTGATGTATGGGGACCCTCTCCTGTTTCTTCTAAAGGAGGTTCCAAATATTATGTCTCGTTCATTGATGGCTATACTCGATATAGTTGGGTCTATTTTATGAAACACGAATCTGGTTTTTTTTTATTTATGGTGAGTCTCGAGCTCTTGTTAAAACCCAACACTCTGCTATCATCAAATGTTTAGATGTGATTTAGGAGGAGAATATATACATCTAATGACTTCACACAGTTACTTGCATTCGATGGGACATTGTACCAAAGTTCATGTACTGACACTCCTCAACAAAATGGCATTGCCAAAAGGAAACATCCTCATCTTGTTGAGACTGCTCATTCATTGTTATTGTCTTCTAAGGTACTTAGTATGATTTGAGGTGAAGCAATTCACACTGCTGCATATGTCATCAATCGAAATCCTACTACTCATAATTCTGGTCTCTCTCCTTTTGAAAGCTTTATGGTCATAAACCTGATTATACTTCCTTATGTGTTTTCGGTTGTGCCTGTTTTGTTCTTCGTCCTCATGTGGAACGTAATAAATGGTCAGATCGATCTTCTTTGTGTGTCTTTTGGGATATAAGAATAGTCAAAAGGGTTATCGTTGTTTTGATCCAGTAAGTCAAAAGCTCTACGTCTCGCGTCATGTCACTTTCTTGGAACATATTCCTTTCTATTCGATTCCCGCTCAGTCTCATAAATGACACGATCTTATGTTGATCCTTTTAATGATGACACTGATAATACTACTTCTGATATCCAAATCAACACCCAACATTGGATAACTCTGTTCCAGAGACACCTGTAGCTCCTCCCATGCCAACGTCCGCTCCATTGCCAGTTGAGAATACGGATGTCCCTACTGCACGCAGGTCTATTCATCCTCGTAAGTCTACTAAACTTCCTGATTTTGCTTACTCATCTTATTCTGCCTCTTTAGCTTCGTTCATTGCCAATATACATCGTTTATTTGATTCCAAATCATTTAAAGAGGTTGTTTGTGATCCCCTTTTGGCAGAATGCTATGGCTAAGGAATTAACTGCTCTTCATCAGACTCATACGTGGGATTTTGTTCCATTACCATCTGGAACGAATACTATTGGTTGTTATTGGGTTTATAAGATCAAGACTATGTCTGATGGGTCCGTTGAATGGTATAAATCTCGTCTTGTTGCTAAGGGGTATTCACAAGAATGTGGTATGGATTATGAGGTAACTTTTGCCCATGTAGCTAAAATGTCTACTGTTCGCACGTTGATTGTAATAGCCTCTGTTCATAAGTGGAAAATTTCTCAGATGAACGTAAAAAATGCTTTCCTGAATGGTGATTTGCATGAGGAGGTTTATATGACTCCTCCTCCTAGAATTCCTCATAAGCAAAGAGAAGTATGTCGTCTACACATCGCTTTATACGGTCTCAAACAAGCACCTCGTGCTTGGTTCGAGAAGTTCTCTAAAGTCATCAGATCATTTGGTTTTCATTCTAGTAATCATGACTCTGCTTTATTTGTTAAGTGTACTACTAGAGGATGAATACTTCTGTCTTTATATGTTAATGATATGATTATTACTAGTCATGATTGTGCTAGCATTGAGTCTTTGAAGCGTGATTTAGCTCATCATTTTGCTATAATGGACTCGGGTTTGCTTTGCCATTTGTCTGAGAATAGAGATTGCGCATTTTGAAAAGGATATCTTTTTTCCTAATTAAAGTACATATCAGATTCGTTTGAATATGCTCGTCTCTCAGATAACAAGACTGTGGATACTCCTCTGGAAACTAATGCTCGTTATTCTCCAACTGATGGTGTTCCTTTAGATGATCCAACTTTGTATCGTACTATTGTGGATAGTTTGGTTTATCTCACTATCATCAGACCTGATATTCTTCATGCTGTTCATGTGGTTAGTCAATTTGTTACTGCTCCGACAACTGCACATTGGGGTGCGGTACTTTGCATTTTGAGATATCTAAGGGGCACTCAGTTCCAGACTCTTGTGTTTCCTTTCTTGTCTTCTTTTGACCTTCGTGCTTAAAGTGATGTTGATTGGGCTTAGATCCTTATAATCGTAATTCTACTACGGGATTTTGCGTCTTTCTAAGAGATTATCTTATTTTATGGAAGAGTAAGAAGCACGACATTGTCTCTCGCTCTTCAACTGAAGCTGAGTATCGGGCTATGGTTGCCACTACTAGTGAGGTTATTTGGTTGAGTTGGTTACTTGCATATATGGGTGTTCACTTATCATCGCCTACCCCGGTACACTGTGACAACAAAAGCACTATACAGATTGCTCGTAATTCGATTTTTCATGAACGGACGAAACATATTGAGATTGATTATCACTTTACTCGCCATCATCTTCAGCTAGGCACTATATTGTTACCGTTTGTCCCTTCTGCTTTGCAAATTGCTGACATCTTTACTAACGCGCACTCTGATTCTCGATTCCGCTTCTTGTTTGACAAACTCTCAATGTTTATCGTTGTAGCATTGTGATTGGGCGGGTATTAGCGTAATCTTCCCCCTAATCTTAGATAGGTCGTCTGGGGGTTCGCCGCGCCCGATTCATTTTCTAGATCTCCCCACGAATCCCCGTAGACCCTCTTTATGCTATTGGGTTGTATCAGTCTTTTAGGGTTTTGTGTTTAGCTCTGTATATATGGATAACATTTATATTTTTATTCATTGTATTGTATTCTTCTTTTGTTTTGCATAATAAACTCTTTAACATTCGGTAATATGTTGGTCATCAGTATTCACATCAATCATTTTCCATAAATGTTATAGATCATCGAACGAAGCTTGTTAATGATAAAACGATCTGAAATGAACCCATTTATATTCTTACTTTGACCATCTTCCTCAAATAGACTCAAGAAACTTCATTGTTGCACCTTCAAGTGGTTTTTGTCGGTGACATTACTAATCTAATTTTAAGCATTATATATATATATATATATATATATATATATATATATATATATATATATATATATATATAGCGGGGTTCAATGAAGTTCAAAGGAGAACCAAGTGTTTTGTCGGATAAACTTGAGGAACCACAATGCATGTGATGCACAATCCCCCATGTAATTTTATTGAACCTATATAATCATTCGGGAGATTATGCATCACATGAGGGAATTGTTTTGTACAACATTCTCTAGTGTGATGCACAACCCCTCCGTTTGATGCATAATCCACTTGTTTTTGAAAAGTTAAAATACGGAGTGACTAAATCGCAAAAACAAGAAATTCTTGTTGGTTTTTTTATAATAAATCGTAAAATTTAATAACATGATTCAATACACAAAATAAACATTAGCATAAAGTACATTAGGTATTTATGTAAATTTTTCTTTAACATATAAACCGTGACTTTTGATTGAAAAAAAGAAAATGACATTTTCACTCCTAGGTTGCTGAAGGGCTACTTATCGGCTGGTGACTGTGTTGCTTGATGCCATTTGTTATGGCTTACTCCTCGTTTGTTGTGGCCCCTTGGTTACGAGATATGAGGATGGAGAAAGTGAGATCGATGGAAGGAGGCAGAATGAAGTAAGAAGAGTCTAGCATTGATTAAAATTATAGAATGAAATATGGTAATATTATAATTATGAAAAAGACAAACATGTATTTATGGTTTTTTGCGTTTTCATCCCTCCGTGTAATTTTTTTCCAGAAAAGTCCCCAAGTTAATTTTTTCCTGGATTTGTGAAATTTGACTATTGGAGTCCGGTTATAATTAGTAAACTGGAGTTAAAAAAAACTAAAAGAAATGGTTCTAATAACCAAATTTCACTAAACCAGGAAGAAAAAAAAAATTAATTTAAAAACTTTTCTAGGAAAAAATAACATGGACGAACGAAATGCAGAAAAAGTGATCATGTTAGTTTTTTTCGTAGTAAACTCATTTATAAATAGAAAAGAGCGTAATATGTAATCTTATAATTATAATAGATAGTTTTTAGGTTGTGGCTCCAAAAAAGGAGCACCACAAAATCATGACAGTTTTTATGTTAAACGCAAATAATCAATCATTAAGCAATTTATTATTCTGACAGTTTTGGTACGTAAATTTTTTTTCTTGGGATTTGCATTCTGTCAAAGAATTTGCATTATGCAGGATTTTCATTTATCAGGATTTTGTCAAAGAATTCACGTTATCTTTTTAATAAAAATTTACTAATCTGAAGAGTGCAATGTAACTGGGATTTAAAATCCTAGTGGGGAGGCTGAGTTTTTAAATAACAAAGAATGACGGGATTTACGAAATCCTGAGATTTTAAATCCTTACTGAAATTTGTAAACCAATCACAGGATTTTAAATACAAGTCCCAGTGAATCCCAGGAAATCCGTGAACCAAACGCCCCCTTAGATTGTGTTTGGATTTGCATTAGAAAAAATGTTACGACGTTTTGAAAGCTAAAAATTAGATAATAGCTGTAAAAAAAGTGTTTTTGGAAATTTAGTGTTTGACTTCACTTATTCTGTTTGCTATCACAATTATCAAATAATTTTAAAGTGTTTGAGTTTATGTTTTAACTTATAAAATTACCAAATAATGAATTATTAAACAAGTAAGCTATATTTTTTAGCTTCTGAAAAGGTCTGATTCAATTCTAATAATCAATTATTAAATAATACAATCCAAACGCTTAAAGTGCATTGTTTGCGTTACCATAACAAAGTAATGTAATATCACTCATGGTGGGTGTTTGCTTTTGATTCTTACGAGATATGATCATATTATTATGTTATACCGACGAAAATAATTCATAAAAAAGGTTTGATGACGTTAAATGAAAATCACTTTTTTGCGTTACAAACATCTCTTGTAAAACGCTACCACCCGATCCCACCTTACCCTACCCTACCCTACCTAACCATACCCCATCACATCCTACTCCACCCCACTCTAGCTACGCCACCTAATCCTATCCTCACCAACCATACATCACCCTACCCACCTACCCTACCCCCACCCGCTCCATTTCACCTTACCCTGTCTCATTACCCTACCTTACGTAACCATACCCCACCCTACCCATCTCACCCCACCCCAATCTTATCCTTACCTACCATACCCCAACCCACCCATCTCTATTAACCCATACGAATTTACCTTACCTCACCCAACCCTAACCTTCCCTACCCTACCTACCCGTACCCACCCCAATTATCCCACCAACCCTATCCTACTCCACCCATTGTTACCCCACCTACCGTACACCCACCATCCGATCCCACTTTACAAACTAACTAGACTAATAACAAAGAATGAAGTTTAATTTCATTCTATTCAATTCCTGCCAAACCAAACATCAAGGAATGAAATTTAATTCCATTCCATTCTTTTCAACTTTCCATTCCCTTGACAGATTTCATTCATTCTGAAAATATTCTGCGAACCAAACGTCAAAACTTCATCATCAAAACAAGTTTCACCTTTTATAAAAACCCTTGTTTTTATAAACTATAAACTGAAAACTGAAGTTGAAAAATAACTAGTTTTCGTTAACTAAACTATTATTAAATATAGGAAAACCGTTCATAAATATTTAAACGCGGGAATTGACTATTATCCATTTATATTTTGATAAATCTAAACTTAATAATGTAGCATAGAATTAGAACTTAAAACACCAGTATTGATGATGAAAGAGTGCTTTAAAAATAAACTCAAACTACACACACACACACACACACACACACACACACACACACACACACACACACACACATATATATATATATATATATATATATATATATATATATATATATATATTTATTTGTGTGTCTGTGTGTGTGTGTGTTGGGAAATAATTTAAGTATGTTCAAACTGTTAGTTAGACTTCTCAGACTGTTAGTAGATTTTTCATGTAAATACAAAGTTCATGCTGCTAGTTGAAGAAACTCGAGCTGCCAGTGTAAAAGTTCAAGCTGCCAGAGCAAAACAACTCAAGCTGCTCAGTTCATGCTGTCAAGAGATTCAAGCTGCTCAACAGTTTCATAAACAGAAAGTGCTGATTTTCAGGAAACGATATCTACATGAAGATTCCAGCATATCTACTATCAGAGAAGTCATAGTCCTTCAAGGAAACAAGTCCAAAAAGCAATATAAATAGACAGAATAGGTTTTCTATTGAATAGAAGTTTTCTACATATTTTGAGTTTGTAATTGCTTTGTTGATTAAGTTTTCTCAAGCCTCTAAGGTTGTAAAACCCTAAGAACAGTCTGTGTTCTTCGTCTAATCAAAACAGATTAGAGGTGATTGTAATCATTGAATTCAGCAATACAAACAGTCTTGATTACTTCTTATGTTTTATGTTTCATTGGTTCTGAAAGTTTTTGTTAAAATAATTAAGTGTTATTCCGCAAACTTCTTAATTAAACTTTGATTCAAAGCAAGATTATTGATTTATACTCTGATAAATTTCAAATCAGTTAATCTTGGTTATTTAGTTTTAGATCCTGACAAGTGGTATCAGAGCCAGGTTGTTCTTTGTTTTTCAAAGTCGAAAACTTTCTTCCAAATTTTTAATCTTTTACAATGGAATTTGAAAATAGCAGCAGTGGATCTCGGCAAGGACTCAAAGTGTCTATGCTCAAGCCCACTGAGTTTGAGATGTGGAAACTCAGGATTCAACAACATATTCAATTCATTGATTATGCCATATGGGAAGCTGTTGAATTCCCTCCTGTAGTTGATCCAGAACTTGATGCTGAGGGAAAACCAGTCAAAACCCCTCCAAAAACTGAACTTGAAAGGAAGGCTAGAATGAATGAAGTGAAAGCACTCACACTATTACAAATAGCCATTCCTAATGCTTATCAACATCAGTTCAAAAAGTTTTATACTGCTCACTCTCTTTGGAATGCCTTAGAGAAGAGGTTTGCTGGTAATGCCAGTACCAAGAGAAATCAAAAAGACCTCTTGAAACAGCAGTATGAAAACTTTTCTGGTGGCAAGAATGAAAACCTCACTTAAATCTTTGACAGGTTCAACAAACTGATAAGTGAACTGGAAAGTGCAAAGGTCAATCTGGATCAAGATGAAGTCAACAGAAAGTTTCTCAGATCTCTTGGAGAAGAATGGACAGTCTATGCTGCACAGTGGAGAACAAAAGACACTCTTGATGAGATAGAATTGGATGATCTGTATAACAGTTTAAGAGTGTTTGAGACTGAGATTGATGCTAAAAAGAAATCCTTTTCTTATAATCACAACACTGCTCTTCTGTCTTCTGAAAAATCTAATAACTGTGATTCTTTTTCAGGTGGTGATGGCAATTCTGCTGAAACTCACTATGAGGCATTTGTTGCCAATGATGGATTATTTGCTCTAAATGTTGAAGACTTGGAACAAATTCATCCAGATGATCTTGAAGAGATGGATTTAAAGTGGCAACATGCAATGCTGACCATGAGAGCCAAAAGATTTCTGAAAAGAACTGGTAGGGCCAACTTTCAAGCCAAGACAGAAGGCAAACCATCTTTTGATAAATCAAAAGTGGAATGCTATAAATGCCATAAGCTTGGTCACTTTGCCAGAGAATGTAGATCTCAAGGTCAACAGCCATCAAGGACTTCACAGCCCATCCAAGCGTCCTCATCAACAGCACTTGTCTCTCAAGAAGACAATGTGTTTGACTGGAGTGATCAGACAGAGGAAGAATTTCAAAATCAAGCACTTATGGCAGAAACATCAAATGTCTCCTCCACTGAACTACCATCTGAGGTAAATTCTAAACTCTGCTCTCAATCATGCAAAAATATGGTTAAAAAGTACAGAGATCATAATGAGAGCATGTGCAAAACTCTAGCTAAGATGGAAGAAAGGAGATATGAATATATGCAAGCCATAGAAGATCTGGAAAAACAGATCAATGATTATAAGGATAATGAGATTCAAATGGGGTATGATAGAAACTATCATGAATGGGAGAAAAAGGAACTCAATAAGAAAATAGAATCTCTGAATAAAAAGGTAGAAGAAACTGAACAGAAGGTGTTAGAGGCTAATGAGAAACTGGAATCTGTTAACATAGATCTAGGTAACTTCAAGTTAGCAAATCAAAAGCTAGAACACCTAATGGAAGTTCAATTCAAAGATAGAGTCAAATCTCAGGTCAATCCCAAAGAAGGAATAGGATACAGAGCTACTCCTCCTCCATACAACAACAAGTACATACACCCAATGAGTGAGGTTGCTGATAGACTTGTCAATGAACCACTAGATGAGTCTATGACTATTGTAGATCCTATCCTTGATAACAGTCCTGAATTAAAAGAAGATAAGAGTCAAAATAGAGACTGTGACACAAAGAGTGCACCCATAGAAGTCCAAGTTCCCAGTAAGAAAGGAAAAGAGAAGATGAGTGTATGCAATGCTACTCCACAAGTTTCTGTACATTCTAACTGTAACACTGCATCTTCATCAAAAGGAACTAAAAGAGGTAAAACTGTTTCTATCTGCACATGCCAAAAGCATGGTGTTCAAAAGTTTCCTAAACAACAGCAGGTAAGAGGAAACCAGAGAAACAAGAACCAGAAATTGACAGAAAAGTCTGGTGTTCCAATTCAAACTGTCAAAAGATGCTTTCACTGTGGAAGGAAGAATCACTTAGCCAAGGATTGTTTTTACAAACCAGCTGTTGCAAAACAGACTGTGCATCACACAAAATCAAATCCTAATCAGGCAAAGCACTCAAAAGTGAAACCTTCCACAGCAGCTCCAAAGAAAACAGTTGATCACAGATTCTCAAAAGTTAATAAAAAACAGTCCACACATCAAAAACAAGTTTTGGCAAAGCCTAAATCAAGTTTTAAACAAATATGGTGTGTCAAGGACAAATCTGTTGCTCAAACTGCTAATGCAAAAGATCAGACTGCTAAGTCAAAATCTGATGCTGTTAGTGCAAAAACTGAAACTGTTAGCACTACAAACACAGCTCAAGCTGCTGGTCATCAAACTGGAGCTGCTAGTGAATCATCTGAGACTGTCAGAAGAAAAGATGATCAAAATAGTTGGATACCTCATATTATCACTAAATACTCTCCAAAGACTCCATCAGTAGATCTCACCAAGTATAAGAAGTCAAAAACAGTTTTTAGTTATGTCAATGTACAAGGCCAACCCAAAACCAATTTGGTTTGGGTTTACTCCACTACTAACTAAGCTGTTATTTGTGCAGGGCAACCACAGGTCTCCTCATAGAACAAGATGGCATCTGGACAGTGGATGCTCTAGGCACATGACAGGCAATTCTGAATGCTTGTCAAATTTCAAAGGCTTTGATGGAGGTTTTGTTGCATTTGGAGGCAACTCAAAAGGAGGTAAAGTTACAGGTAAAGGCACTGTTAATGCAGGCAACATGACATTCCATGATGTTCTGTATGTTGAACAGCTTAAGTACAATTTATTGAGTGTCTCTCAAATCTGTGACAAACAAAACATTGTTCTGTTCACAGATTCTGAGTGCATTGTTCTTTCAAAGGATTTCAAAATTCCTGAAAATCTTGTTTTACTTAGAACACCAAGAAAGGACAATGTTTACTGCCTGGACACAGCTCTCTTGACTAAATCAAATACTTTAAGCTGTTTAATATCCAAAGCATCATCAAATGAGTCTGCTCTTTGGCATAGAAGGATGTGTCACATGAACTTCAAGTCCATGAATGATTTAGTTAAAAAGAATCTGGTAAGAGGATTACCACAAAAGGAGTTCATTTGTGATGATCATTGTGTAGCATGTCTTAAAGGTAAGCAACACAAAACTTCTCATAAGGCCAAAGAAGTAAATTCAATCTCATCTGTTCTTCAGTTGTTACATATGGATCTATTTGGTCCAACATCTGTTTTGAGTTTGAATAAAAGGGCATACTGTTTAGTCATTGTTGATGATTTCACCAGATTTACTTGGGTTTACTTTCTTAGGTCCAAAGATGAAACTGCTGAGCTAGTTAAGTCTTTTATCCTTAAGATAGAAAACCAATCCAATTCCAAAGTTAAGGTGATAAGATCAGACAATGGAACTGAATTTAAAAATCAAATTCTAAACAGTTTCTGTGAGTCCAAAGGCATTGCTAGACAATATAGTGCACCAAGAACACCACAGCAAAATGGTGTAGCTGAAAGAAAGAATAGAACATTAATTGAGGCTGCTAGAACAATGCTAGCTGATTCAAATCTGCCAATGACTTTCTGGGCAGAAGCTGTTAATACAGCCTGTTATGTTCTAAATAGGGTTCAAGTTGTCCAATCTCAAGGAAAAACTCCCTATGAGTTATTCCATAACAGAAGTCCCCTAATAGCTTTCTTCAAGCCTTTTGGATGCCCATGTACTATTCTTCACACTAAGACTCACTTAGGGAAGTTTGAGAGTAAGGCTGAAGAAGGATTCTTTGTAGGATACTCAACTCAAAGCAAAGCCTATAGAGTATACAACAGTGTGTCTAAAACAATTGAAGAAAGTGCCAATGTTGAATTTAATGAAAATACTGCTAATATCAAAGGCACTGGTCCTGATTGGTTGTTTGATTTAGATTCACTAACAAATTCTCTGAGCTTTGTTGAGTATACTGCAGAAGCTGATGCATACAGGGTTGAAGCTGCTAACACAAATTCTCATGCTGCCAATACAATTTCTCATGCTGTTGGCACAAAGTTTCAGACTGCTGCAGATTCAACAAGTTGGGATGATTTCACCACTCTACCACTTCTGTCATGTGATCCTCCAGGGGTCCTGAGCACTCAACATGATGCAAATCCCGACACTGAAGTGTCATTCCCAAGTCCTGACAGCACAGCTCCAACACAAAAGGAAACAGCTCCAGTTTCTAGGCTAGCAGTCCCAACAGCTTCTCAAGCTGTTAGCCTAGAAACTCAAGCTGTTCCAGAAACTGAACCATTCACTGGTTCTGATGGAGATGACACAAACCTTGGAACGTCCTTTCAAACAGAGAGAGAGCCCACACTAAGAGTTCATAAGTATCACCCTCTCAATCAAATACTGGGTGATCCAAGCACTCCTGTTCAAACAAGGAAGATGGTTCACAATGAGACTGCTGCTGCTGAACAAGCAGTTCCTGAATTCAGTCTAGCAGCTTTTGAACATGCCTGTTTCATGTCTCAATTGGAACCTAAAAAGGCATCAGAAGCATTAAAAGATTCATCCTGGATTGAAGCTATGCAAGAAGAGCTTTTACAGTTCAAAATTCAGAATGTATGGACTCTGGTGGATCTTCCTAAAGGTAAGAGAGCAATAGGTACAAGATGGGTGTTCAGAAACAAGAAGGATGAGAGAGGGATAGTCATCAAGAACAAAGCAAGACTAGTAGCACAAGGGTACACTCAAGAAGAAGGAATAGATTATGATGATGTCTTTGCTCCAGTAGCAAGAATTGAAGCCATCAGACTATTTCTAGCATATGCAAGTTTCAAAGGATTTAAAGTGTATCAAATGGATGTTAAGTCTGCTTTCCTGTATGGGACAATTGAAGAGGAAGTATATGTGTGTCAACCTCCTGGTTTTGAAGACTACAAGTATCCAGACAGGGTGTACAAGCTAGACAAAGCTCTCTATGGTCTTCACCAAGCCCCCAGAGCATGGTATGACACACTGTCATCATATCTTCTACAGAATGGATTCAAGAGAGGCACTCTGGACAAAACACTTTTCACTAAATCCATCAAAGCTGAGATTCTTCTTGTCCAAATCTATGTTGATGACATCATCTTTGGCTCAACTAATGATGGGTTGTGCAAAGATTTTGAGGCCCTAATGCACAAAAAGTTTCAAATGAGTTCAATGGGGGAACTCACATTCTTTCTAGGGCTGCAGGTTAAACAGAAGCCTACTGGTCTATTCATAAGTCAATCAAAGTATGTCAAAGACATACTGGAAAAGTTTGGCTATCAAGACACAAAGGTTGCAAGCACTCCAATGGATCCTCATAAACAGCTCCATACAGACAAAGATGGCATAGATGTGGACATTCATCTATACAGATCCCTTATAGGATCTCTCATGTATCTAACATCTTCTAGACCTGATATAATGTTTGCTGTCTGTGTGTGTGCTAGGTTTCAATGCTCTCCAAAGGATTCTCACTTAGTTGCTGTTAAGAGAATCTTTAGATATCTTAAAGGCCAACCACATTTAGGCCTATGGTATCCTAAAGACTCTCCTTTTGAACTAACTGCTTATTCTGACAGTGACTATGGTGGTTGCAACATTGACAGGAAATCCACAACTGGTGGATGTCAATACTTAGGAGCAAGACTGGTCTCTTGGCAATGCAAAAAGCAAACAACTGTCTCCACATCATCCACTGAAGCAGAATACGTAGCAGCTGCAAGCTGCTGCTCCCAGGTAATGTGGATTCAAAATCAGCTAAGAGACTATGGTATGAATTTCTTATCCACTCCTATTTATATTGACAATTCAAGTGCAATTAGCATTGTGCAAAACCCAGTGAAATTCCCAAAAACCAAGCATATAGAAATCAGATTTCACTTCATCAGAGATTGTAATGAAAAGAAGTTAATCCAAGTTACCAAAATACATACAGATGATCAGCTAGCTGATCTATTTACAAAACCTTTTGATGTGGGAAGGTTCACTTTCCTAATATCAAATATTGGTATGGTAAACATGGATTAATTGGTTTTCATTATTATCGACTCAGTATGCTAATTTAAGGGGGAGACACTGTTCCATTGAAAAGTTGCACAATTTTACACTAACAGCATGAGTATTTTCTCATGCTGGTAGTTCATTTTCTCGGACTGCTAGTTATTTTCACTTGATCTGTCAAAGTGTGCAGGGTATTTGGGTAATTTTTCAAATGTGTGCGCGGGACCCAACCTTTTCGAAACCTTTAAAGGTCCCAATTTCGTTCAGTTGTAACTACCAGTTACATATTTTTCTTCCACGACCTTCTGCTTTCTCTCTGAACGAATCACACATTCTTCTTTCAAACCCTAAACCATCGTTTGATCATCCATGGAGTTTGTCAAAGAACACAACTGCCTTCCATACTCTCTCAAACACTCTGAACTTCAGCCGTTCCATGACATGATGGATTTCCTCAGGAACTCCCATATCAACCATGCCCTCAATATCAATCCCACCATATACATATCGCATATCGAACAGTTCTGGAACCGTGCCACTTTTCAAACCATCAATGGAATTCCCACTTTACTATCCAAAATTGATGGCACTCCCATCACCATCACTGAGGAATCCATTCGGCACCATTTGCATCTTCAAGATGCCACAGGTATAACAGACCTAACCCTTAACGCTTTACATACTGGTCTTTACAATATAGGTTATAGGGGTCCTGCTGATTCATTTACTTTCTTGAAAGCCCATTTTTCTCCTAAATGGAAATTTCTTGTACATATTATTCAGCAGTGTATGAGCCCCAAAAGAACTGGTTGGTCAGAATTTTCTTCTAACATTGTCACTGCCTTAGTGTGCTTTTCAACAGGCCAACGGTTCAATTTTTCAAACATGATTTTTCAGGGGATGTTAAGGCATCATTCCCTAAAGAATGGGAAGTTTTTAATGTATCCAAGATTTTTGGCAGAAATCATTGCACACACCTGCACTACTTCTCATTTACATAAGAGGATACATATTTCCCATAGGCACTCACTATCTTCTATCAAAAGGCTGATAAAGCCAAGTGCCAATTTTGTCAGTGTAGATGTTCCATTGCCCTCTGCAATGATGAACATCATTTCAGGAAACAGAGGAGAGGGTCTTGAGCAGGCTCAGCCTAACATCACTGCTACACCCCCAAGACCCCAACCCACTCCTCATGATACACAAACTCCCACTGATCCTTTTGTACAGCCAACACGCCCACTCAGAAATATATACAAAAGAAAAAGGGGACCAGGAGCTCCTTCCTCCTCCTCCCATCAGCAAGAGCCATATATCCCTGTGCAGGAGGATACTCCTGCACAGCATATCCAAAGGGAACCACTAGAGGAAACTCCCATCCTCACTCAGGAGGTGAACATCTCTTCAGAGATGGTTCATATGGGTTCTGTGGCTGACACTACTGATGTCGCTGCACAAGAGGCACAGGACAGTGCCAACATAGCTAAGACCACGCCCATGGCAACAGCAAGTGTGCAAACACAAGCTGGAAGTCCCCAGAACCAAGAACAGAGGGGCCCAGAGGTTTCTACTTCTGGTATTAATGTCAGTGATAGATCACAAGCACCTCAGGTGTTTTCTGATCTTGAGACTAGTCTGCAACTCATGATTTTGACGGAATCCAAGCTGAAACCTGGAGTAGCTATGTTGGAATACCAAATGTCCATCATTGCTGCACAGGGTGCACAAATAATGGCCCTAAAAGCAATCAGAAATGGCTCAAAATCAGAGGATGGATTATCTTCATAAGGGGTTTACCCTTTGTGGAAATAAGCTCATTCAATTAGAGCGTTTGATTCAAACTCAAGGGGCAAAGGTTGTAGGTCCTTCTGACCAAACCAATGCTTCCAAAAAGGGGGAGAATCAGGAGGTTCCTACAACAGTCCAAGCAGCTCCATCAACAACAACAGTCCAAGTAGCACCAACAGTCCCAGTTTCTAGGCTAGCAGTCCCAACAGCTTCTCAAGCTGTTAGCCTAGAAACTCAAGCTGCTCCTTCAAAAGTCACTGGAGTTGTGATCAGGGAAGGCATTCAAGCTCCATCAAGTACAGTCCAAGCAACATCCTCTTCTGCAAAAGACAAAGGCAAGGGCATTCTTATTGAATCTCCAAAGCACAAATTCTCCTCCAAAGAAGCCCAGATTGCCTTTGATGCTGAAGTTGCCAAAAGGTTAGCAGAAGAACAGGATAAAGAATTAGATCAGCAAGCCCAGCCCCCAATAGATGATGATGAGACATTAGGTGATTACCTAAAGGGGTTTGTGGGCAAACAAGGTGAAAAGAAGAGAAAGATGCCAACAGGGCACACCAAGGCTGAGCACAGAAGATTCTTAATCAATTTTGCCTTTGCAGCAGGTATTCCAAAGAAAATGGCTCAGTCCATGACTACTGAAAGGCTGCAGGAAATACATGATAAAGAAATGGAGAAAAGAAAGAAAGCAAAAACCTCCCAAGAAGTCCAATCATCACAAGAACCAGCTCAACCTACTACAAGTCATATTCAAGCTGCTGCCAGTACACCTGTTCCCACTGATCAAGCTGCTCTTTCTATTCCTTCATCGGTTAAAAGGCTGCTCTTTGAGCAACAACTACAAAAGGCCATGGAGATAGAGAAGTTGATTGATCAACATGATTTTACAAAGCCTCAAATCAACTACTGGTTTGCTAAGTCACTGGATGACCGTGACTTGAGAATTAAGTTTGTGATAAGAAGAGAGTCTGGTCCTGAAGAAGAATATGATACATTTTGGCAAATGGTTCAGAAGTTGACCAGAGATGAGCTTATCAGAATGCACAACATTGGGTCTGTATCACAAGTTAGATCTTCTCTACCACAAGTGAAACAAGTCATCAGAGATCTGAAGTCCATTGTTGATCCTGAATTTATTAGAAAAGATGTAGAGGATGCCAACAAGAAGGGATTGAAAATCAAGGAAGTTAATATTTTTGTCAAATCCAGGACTTACAGAATCAAATTCACAGATGGATCTGGTATGTTCTTTAATCTTGAATTCTATGATCTTCCAAAGAATATACTACTCCAGATGAAGTCTGTCAGAATATCTTGTGATAGAGATGAGCTAAAGAGAGAATTTTTGAAGGCTATAGATCATAAACTTGCACAGTTATAAGTTTTTGAAAGCCTTGGTTTGTGAATAACAGTTTACTTTTTCATTTCCATGTTTGTATAGAACTTAAAGTCTTGTGCAAAGAATTTAAGTTAGGGGGAGATTGTTGGGAAATAATTTAAGTATGTTCAAACTGTTAGTTAGACTTCTCAGACTGTTAGTAGATTTTTCATGTAAATACAAAGTTCATGCTGCTAGTTGAAGAAACTCGAGCTGCCAGTGTAAAAGTTCAAGCTGCCAGAGCAAAACAACTCAAGCTGCTCAGTTCATGCTGTCAAGAGATTCAAGCTGCTCAACAGTTTCATAAACAGAAAGTGCTGATTTTCAGGAAACGATATCTACATGAAGATTCCAGCATATCTACTATCAGAGAAGTCATAGTCCTTCAAGGAAACAAGTCCAAAAAGCAATATAAATAGACAGGATAGGTTTTCTATTGAATAGAAGTTTTCTACATATTTTGAGTCTGTAATTGCTTTGTTGATTAAGTTTTCTCAAGCCTCTAAGGTTGTAAAACCCTAAGAACAGTCTGTGTTCTTCGTCTAATCAAAACAGATTAGAGGTGATTGTAATCATTGAATTCAGCAATACAAACAGTCTTGATTACTTCTTATGTTTTATGTTTCATTGGTTCTGAAAGTTTTTGTTAAAATAATTAAGTGTTATTCCGCAAACTTCTTAATTAAACTTTGATTCAAAGCAAAATTATTGATTTATACTCTGATAAATTTCAAATCAGTTAATCTTGGTTATTTAGTTTTAGATCCTGACAGTGTGTGTGGATCACGAGGAAGAGTCTTATGTGAGAAGGAACCCTAAGCATTAATCTAATATTGTATCATGCACCTCACCACCTTAAATATACAAGCTACCAATTAGAAACTTTCCAAATCTATTATTATTTATTTATTTTATTACTATTTTTATATATTCAATGAATTTTTATTATTTTATTGTATAATATCATCAACGTTTTATAAATACATAATATAATAGTTCACAAACCGATAATTCAATAAATGTTTGATTTATACAATTATATTATTGACTACATTTTACTAGTTCGGAATTTTATAAAATGATGATTCAATTATATATTCAAATAATAGATTTTTTATTTTGAGATATAACACTCGATAACATTGATTCAATTTTTTATTCACTGATTCATTGCTTTAGAAAAGTGACTTTGGCAATTTAAAAACGTTGATTTAAGTGTTGTTCTTTTACATAAGTGATAAGCTGATTACAGTGCTAATTGATAAGTGTTTGACGCCGATTACTGCTTACTGAATTAATAAGTCTGTTCTTTTGTATGTTGAATTTGTATTAAAATTTTTAATTTTTAGAATATCAGTTCAAATTAATAAATAATATAAACATAAAAACTTATTTTTAGTTTAAAAGAAATGTATATCAATTATATGCATAAACTATAATGTAAACATCACAAAAATATATGTATGTATGTATCTAGAATTTGTATCAACAATAATACCATATATTAGAAGTTAATGTAAAAACAAATTCTTCATCTCAAACTAAAATCATAACATGTTATAACAATTGCCAAATACAAGGTTATTTCAATATATAATTGTATGTAATATAGGGTTTCTGTAGGTATGGTTTATGGAGTATATCAGATGAGTATTTCTTGAATCACAACAAATAAGAACAAAATAAAAAGACAAGAATATACGTGTCAGCAGCGGAGAAAGAGAGCGGTGCAAGGGTGACAGCGGCGAAGAAAGGGGACGGCGCAGGGGGGACGGGGGCGGAGAAAGGGAACTACGCAGGGGGTAATGGCGGCGTATTACAGTGCTAATTGATAAGTGATTGACGCCGATTACTGCTTACTGAATTAATAAGTCTGTTCTTTTGTATGTTGAATTTGTATTAAAATTTTTAATTTTTAGAATATCAGTTCAAATTAATAAATAATATAAACATAAAAACTTATTTTTAGTTTAAAAGACATGTATATCAATTATATGCATAAACTATAATGTAAACATCACAAAAATGTATGTATGTATGTATGTATCTAGAATTTGTATCAACAATAATACCATATATTTAGAAGTTAATGTAAAAACAAATTCTTCATCTCAAACTAAAATCATAACATGTTATAACAATTGCCAAATACAAGGTTATTTCAATATATAATTGTATGTAATATAGGGTTTCTGTAGGTATGGTTTCTGGAGTATTTCTTGAATCACAACAAATAAGAACAAAATAAAAAGACAAGAATATACATGTCAGCGGCGGAGAAAGAGAGCGGTGCAAGGGTGACAGCGGCGAAGAAAGGGGACGGCGCAGGGGGGACGGGGGCGGAGAAAGGGAACTACGCAGGGGGGATGGCGGCGTAGAAAGGGGACTGCGCAGGGTGGACGACGGCGGAGAAAGGGGAGCAGCGCAAAAGGCAGTGGCGCAAGTGAATAACGACGCAGGAGGAGGGTGGCCACTGTGTGGTGGCCGACGGTGGTGGTGCTGCTGGCGCAGAACCTTGCCGGCGAAGGTGGAGAAGTTTGGGGGCTGGTGGTGTGGGGTTTAGAGAATGACGGGAGTGAGTTTTCTAGGGTTTCAATCAATAGCATTCTTTTTAGACTGACCAAATAAGTGGTAAATCAGTCAATTTTGGTACTTATTACTTATTCTAAAAGAACACATTTATTGTCATATTTCACTTACCGAATATGTGCTTGGGGTTTATTATTGAATTATTATGGGTAAAAGAACACACCCTTAATGTCTTACATTATTATCATTGATGCATTCTATGATTATATACACATGTTACACAATACAAACTGGTTGTTTAGTATTTTATAAAAATGATGATTCAATGATATATAATAAATATTGAGTCTTAAGTTTGATTCAATCATTTAATGACTCATACAACAATAAAAGGTATGGATTACATAAATATAAAATTGATACACTTATATCTTTTAGTGATTGTTGATTTAGTATTTTACATAAACATATTAATTCATTGATACAGTTATTATATAATGATGGATCCAATATTGTATGTACAATATTGTTACACTCATCCAGTTATGCCATTTAATTCTGAATAGGGTTATTCCCGAAAATAGCAACAACTTTTTACCTTTTTACCATTTAGAGCAACATTATTTATTTTAATCATTAATAGCAACAATTTTTGTGTTTTTTTACCATTTATAGTATCAGGTGACCTATAAACCTATTATAGCAAGTCATCTACAACCAAATATCCTATATTGTAACCAAACACCCTTAATTTTGTTACCAAACATCCCTTTTATGCCCAAACACCCCAATTTATTATCAAATAATTTTTTTTTCAAAATGGAAGATGATGAAGCTAGATTCAAAGGCTCGTTCTCTCTCTCGTCACCACGAAACAACACATGCTGGGTTCAAATCAACATATATATGGTTTTTTCTTTGTTAAAAAATGTCTGAAACAACACAGTCAGTTTCATGTCCCCCTATCTATTCGGTTTGTTGCTGCCTCCTCATCGTCTCGACCTCCTCCGTCCACTATCGTTTCAAGAACATTAAAAAGCAAAAATATACAAAATATTTAGCCACTACTCAAGAACATAAAAACACATAAAAAATATTTTAATAGCCAATATTCAAGAACATACAAAATATACAAAATATTTTAACCAAAATATAAAAAATATTTAGTCACTACTCAAGAACAAAAAAGCACATGGGTTTTTAATTTCAAACACTTTAAGAGATCCTGAATCCATTGATACGAATACAAAGAAATTCGATAGCATGTAATGAATGTCCAAATATATAAAGAAAGAAATATGAAATCATTTAACTTAAAGAAATTATACAAATGATAGATGAACATGTGGTAAAAAAATCCATTCCAATATCAGATATTCAATCTCCTTCTCGGTTTACAACAAACATCCAATCTTCTCTCGATCTACTACAAAACTTCAAATGATTTGAGCATGTTTGAACCAAAACATACAATAAGTAAAAAGTTTCACCCAGATTCATATACAATAAACGCATATGAAGATTAATTTTAATCAAATAATTACCGTTCTTTCATTCGTATCTCAAATTCCACATAGATTCATATGCCAAAGTAAAAAAAAAAAGTCATACACAAAAGCAATGAAATCAAACATATTTTTCGGAGAAATAATATATGACACTTTGATATAGGAAGAGAAACTTTGAAGCAAACCTTTAAATTAGGAACGAACCTTCGAAATAAGAACCATATAACTAATCAAGTGAAACCCATACAATGAATAAATCAATGGCAAAGATTTAGGGTTCGTGATGAGGGGGCATTGATTTGGACCCAGTGACGTCTGGCGACGAGAGAGAGAGAGAGAGAGAGAGAGAGAGAGAGAGAGAGAGAGAGAGAGAGAGAGAGAGAGAGAGAACAAGACAATAGTGGACGGAGGAGGTCGAGACGATGAGTAGGCAGCAACAAACCGAATAGATAGGGGGGACACGAAACCGTTTGTGTTGTTTCAAACATTTTTAAATAAGAAAAAACCATATCTATGTTGATTCGAACCTAGCATCTGTTGTTTCCTGGTGACGAGAAAGAGAGAGAAGGAGCCTTTGAATCTAGCTTCATCATTATCCATCTTGAAAATTTTTTTTTTCTTTGATGATAAATTGGGGTGTTTGTGCATAAAATGGGGTGTTTGGTAACAAATTAAAGGGTGTTTGGTTACAATAGATGATGTTTGGTTGTAGGTGACTTGCTATAATAGGTTTATAGGTCACCCACTGCTATAGATGGTAAAAAAACACAAAAGTTGTTGCTATTAATGATAAAAAAATAAATAATGTTGCTATAAATAGTAAAAAGGTAAAAAGTGAAACGCCCCGTTCTAATAACGCGACGCTTTTACTATAATCTGCAACATGAACCTCAAATTCAGAGTACGCTAAATAAATTATCTAGTTATTACAACCAAATCGAAAGTCTAGGGATCTACCCATCCCAATTACAAATTCAGAATATTTACAATTTTTTTGCGGAAGTCTATCTGATACCACGAGTACTCAAACTCTTGACCCTGAAGCTGTGCTTTCCCCTTATCAGCTAAACCTGAAACATTGCCCCCTAGCGAGTAACAGATTTAATAGCACAAACAAACATGAATAACATGAATGATACAAGTATCGGCACAAAGTCAACATGTGTAGCACCCGGCCTTCCCAGCAGTGCGTCCACGAATAGGTTGTCTGTATAGCATCCGGCCTTCCCAGTAATGCATGACTTACAGCGTATAAATAACATGCAACCACACAGGTATGCAATCATCACATAAATACACAGTATGCGTACCGGGGAATAAGGGTTATCATGTAACAACTCATGGTAATGAAATGAATAGCATGTATCAAAGACTACATGACAGTGAAATGGATAAGCATGATAAAAGAAATGAAACAGATAATCAGTACAAACATATCACAAATGATTATTCATGAAATTAAATCAATTACTCAAAGAGCTTGCAAATCCGTACTCGCCAAAAGACAACACGATATCAACTGAAAGCACTACCGAGAACCACACGTCTCAATCAAATCGCTAGATACCTGATTACAAAGTACATTGTCTACTTATCAATATCCTTAACTTTATAATTACTAAGTCCGTTATCTATTTATTAAATTAAAGCTCAGCGACTAGTTCGGAAAATACAAATTTATTTGTTACAAATTATTTAATTGGTCCGACCATTATTTATATAAAATTTCTTAAATCCACATTAAACTCTCATGTGAACGTAACTAATTAATTAAATTAATTTTATTCGAAACCTTTTATACTAGAATCATTTCATATGCTACTTAAATTCACAAAAATTTACCCATAGAATCCCTTTATATTATAACTATTGACAACCCAAAATTCACTACTCAACTAATAAATTAAATTGGGCCCAAAATGATGAAATAAATAAACGCAACTAACCCTTTTTAATTTACATAAGTAAATAGTCCAAAAGAATTAACCTATATCACTAACTTAATAGATTACCCAAATCAATTAAATATGATCTAGCCCAATTATAATTTAAAAGAGATATAAAACAAACCCAAAAATTCAACCCAAATAAAAATATAAAAGAACTAAAAAAATAATAATAATAAACACAACTCATTTAATATGAGAAAGCCCAATAATATAAACCTTTAACCTAACATATAATTTTGACACCCAATCGGTTTACAATTAATAAAGGAAGGAAAGAAATAAATAAAAATTAATGAATGAATTAATTAAAATAAATAAAAGATGGAGTGGACCTTGTTTCTTTCTTTTCTCCTTCTCTGTGGCGCAGACGAACACAAAAGAACAAAACCAAAAAAAAAAAAAAATCCTCATTCTCTCCACTCTTAGCTTATCTTCACTCGTTGGAACCCGAAAACAGAGAGGGAGCTCGCAGACAGCGGCGCCGCCGCCACCGTGCGGTCGCCGGCCACACACCACCCAACACACACTCACATCTTACTCTCTCAACTCTCTCCCTCTCACCTCTTTCGACGGAACTCAGAAACCAAAAAGGGACAGACATCACACGAGAAAAACAGAGTCGCCGGCTCAGTTGTTGCTGACCCAAACAACCGCCGCCGCCGGCAGCCTTGTCGATTCTCACACAACCCACACCCATTATTCTACTCCATTTTCTATTGATTTAAATCATTTTATGTATGTTTTCAAATCAACATGTAAATCTCATGAGATCTCTATTAATGCTCTTTTTTTCAAGTTTTTTAAGAAAAAATGAACATGATGATTCAATATAGGGGTGAGCATGGGACGGTTCGGTTCGGTTTTTGGCCGAAACCGAACCCAAACCGAAAATTCCGGTTTTTGAAATGGAGAAACCGTTCGGTTTCGGTTTTTCCCGGTTTCGGGTTTTCGGTTTTCCGGTTTGGATTACCGGTTTTTCGGTTTGCACCCGTGGGTTTTTTTGTTTTTGGTTTTTCGAAAACGGTTTGGTTTTTGGGTTCAAATCCGAAAAATCTTAGACACTTTTTTACTAAAATTGAATTTTTCTTTACTAAAGTTAAGCACTATTTGATAAATCACTAAAAATTAATTGTTTATGTTTGTATTTTTAATCGACATATGTGTTAGTTTGATACTTCGAATTGATAAAATTGGATATTAAATATTAATTTAGTTGTTTTATACTCTAATTTATTAAATTTACTAACTTAGGCTTTGAATTAATTTAAGTAATTTCATCATGTAAAATATAATAATAATGTTTATACCAATTAATTAGCATTATCTACTTCACATATAATTAAAATAAGCATAACTATTAATAATGTCAATTAATTAGCATTTTAACATCATAAATATCAATTATATATATAATTGAAAAATGTTTCCTTTAATATAGGAGTAGAACGTAACATTAAATATGAGTGGAAGTAGAAATAACCTCAATAAATATATATAAAATATTTATAAAAATTAAATTAATTTTAAAACCGGTTCGGTTCGGTTTTTTTGGTTCGGTTTTGAGAGGGAATCCGAAACCAAACCATTTACTCCGGTTTTTTCGGTTTCGGTTTTTTTGGTTTTTCGGTTTCCCGGTTTTCCGGTTTTTTCGGTTTGGTTTTTCCGGGTTTTTCGGTTTTTTGGTTTTCCGGTTCGGTTTTTGCTCACCCCTAATTCAATATTTGTTGGTTGTTCATTACAGATTTGTGTTAAACAACCTTGTATGAATTCTTTTATTACTCTAAATAATATATACGAAATTTTAAATACTCTTTGGGTTTATAGATTTTTTTTTGAACGGCAAACTATCCTACTCCTACTCCTAAACTACTCCTTTACCACCAGACTGACTTATTCCACCTGAATATCAACTTGCCTCCGACGGGGATCGAACCCGTGACCTCTCGCTTACGACACCCCACTCTTACCGCCAGGCCAAAGGCCTTTTGGTTCTTTGGGTTTATAGATGTTACCTCAAGGATTCAATAAATGGTGTTGAATGTGATGATGCTTGTTGCTCAATCCTTGAAATCCAGCCTAATTTCTTCAATATTTTCAGAAATGTGTGTGTGTTCTTGAGGTGTTAAAATGTTATTAGGGTTTTCATGTATATAGGAATATATGCAGATTGTTGGATGATGATGATGATGGTTATGCTTTCATGCATGCATGCATGTGTTAATTTATTTAATAATAATTTTTTTTAAACATTAATATGATGGGATTTGTACATATATATAATATAATTTCTATTTCCTAATTCTTGAACTACAAAAAAATCAACATTTTAAATACCAACCATGGAATTTGATAATTTATATCCTACTAACTCAAATTAATAGTTAAATTAAATGACTCGAAATTAATTAATTTACCTCAAAATTTTGCGGGCGTTACAAAAAGTTGCTTCCATTTTCGACATATTAATGTGGCTTTTTGGTTCGCATATTTATTACTGTGGAATTTGCAATTTGTCAAAGACTTTGCATTATGCAGCATTTGCATTTGTTAGGATTTTGTCAAAAAATCTACATGATCTTATAGAAAAAATTTGCTAATCCGAACAATTCAAGGTAACTAGGATTTTAAATCCAAGAGTGCAGACTGAGTTTTTAAATAACAAAGAATGAAGGAATTTAAGAAATCCTGAGATTTTAAATTCATACTGAAATCTGTGAACCAAACACATGTTTCTAAATGCAAATACCTGTGAATCCCAAGGAAACCGCAAACCGAATGCCCTCTAAGTGTTTGGATTGTATTGTTTAATAATTGATTATTAGAATTGATCAACCAGATTTTTTCAAAAGCTAAAAAATATAGATTATTTGTCTAACAATTCATTATTTGGTAATTTTACAAGTTGAAATGTAAACTCAAACACTTTAAAACTATTTGATAATGGTGATATCAAACAAAAGAAACCAAGTCAAACACTGGGGCGTTTGGTTCGCAAATTTTTTTACTGGGATTTGCGTTTTGTCAAAGGATTTGCATTATGCAGCATTTGCATTTGCCAGGTTTTTGTCAAAGAATTTGCATTATCTTATAATATAAATTTGCTAATTTGAAAAATGCAAGGTAACTGGGATTTAAAACCCTAGGGGGGAGGCTAGGTTTTTAAAAAAACAAAGAAGTTTAGGATTTATGAAATCCTGAGATTTTAAATCATTACTAAAATCTGCGAACCAAACACATGTTTTGAATGTAAATACCAGGAAATCCGCGAACCAAACGCCACCTAAATTTCCAGAAACATTTTTTTTACGACTATTATCTAATTATTAGCTTTCGAAACGCTATAACACTTATTCTAACGCAAATCTAAACATCATCTAAGTGTTCAGATTAAATTGCTTAATTATTGATTATTTGTGTTTAACACAAAAGTTGTTGCTATTTTCTGGATATAACCCTTATTTGTGTCACCATAACACAAAAATGTAATAGTCACTCATCGTGGGTGTTTGCTTTTGATTCTTACCGGATATGATCAGATTATTACGTTATGCCGACGCAAATAAGTCATAAAAATTGTTTGACGACGTTAAAAGAAAATCACCTTTTTGCATTATTCTCTTGCAAAACGCTGCCATCTTTTTTAAGGAAGTTACATATACACCTTTGTCACCTCTTCACATCATTTGATATTCATTCATTCTGAATTTATTGATAGCAAGTTGACCTTCTTTTTACACATATATCTTTAGTTCTTATTTTTTATATTTATTCTTTGTAAATCAAAATTTTACTATCTAATAAATAATAACTAGTTTATGACCCACGTATTACGTGGATATTTTTAATTAAATTTATTTATATAAAATGTATATGAGTAAAAATAAAAACATACAAAAATAAGAATTGTGTTTATTTTTTATTATTTACAGATTAAAAAATAGAGTATATTTATCTTTTTCAAAAATATTAAATTGTATTTATATTTTATTTTTATAAGTTATAATTATCTTTTTGGTGAACGTAGATGTGACACGTGACATTTGATGTTTTCCTTTATTATACATAATAATAATTTTTACAACTAATTCAAATTTTTACATTTGGATCTAGTTATGATTATTATGGATAATAATGATAATTATTTATTTTAACAAAACATTAATTTTAAATGTTACAAAATCTAATTTATTACTAATTAATTAATGAAAAAAATAAAGTCAAAATTTAATGCAATTAAGTTAAGGTGTTAAATTTGGAAAAAGAGGTGGAAAAATAAAATTTATGACATGAATTGTTTTGTTTTATTACAATATGCAGGTTAATCAACCCATGTATTACATAGGTTGATTTAGAAATACATATTTTTTATATTTTAATAAATTATTATAAAATTTATATATAATTAAAATAAAAAAAATTTGAAAGCTAGTTAAATCAAAGATAAAAAAATATTTGGTTGTTTGATATTAAATAAAAAAATATTATATTGTATTATTAAAAAGAGATAATATGTGTTTGCAAAAAATGTTTCTTTTAATTTTTAATAACTTCAAATATGAAATATCAATGTAAGAAACAAAAAACTTCAATTATGTGAATGTTTGAAAATGATAAAGTATAAAAATGGAATATCTGAAAATCAACAATCAAAATTTATCATATTCACAATTGAAGTTTTATCAATTAAATTTTAAATCTTGTTAGCAAAATAATTAACAAAAATTTTTAACTTTATTTACTACACTTCTACATTTAAATCCAAATTTTTACATTTGAATTTAACTATGATCATTAAGGAAAATAATGACACATATTTATTTTAGGTAAATATTAATTCATTAATGAAAAAATTAAAATCAAAATTTAATGTAATTAAGTTAAGGTAGTAAATTTGGAAATGAATTAAAAAAATGGCATAGGTATAATTATTGATTTTAATTAAGGGTATAAGAGACAGTTCATAAATAATTATGAGTTGTCATTAATCTGGATCATTGATTTCTTTCCATCCAATGGTCCAGAAACTCCAACTGGTTTTCTTATTATATATAGTATAGATTAAATTTATTTATATAAAATGTATATGAGTAAAAATAAAAACATACAAAAACAATAATTGTGTTTATTTTTTTATTATTTACAGATTAAAAAATAGAGTATATTTATCTTTTTCAAAAATATTAAATTGTATTTATATTTTATTTTTTATAAGTTATAATTATCTTTTTGGTGAACGTAGAGGTGACACGTGACATTTGATATTTTCCTTTATTATACATAATAATAATAATTTCCACAACTAATTCATATTTTTACATTTGGATCTAGTTATGATTATTATGGATAATAATGATAATTATTTATTTTAACAAAACATTAATTTTAAATGTTACAAAATCTAATTTATTACTAATTAATTAATGAAAAAAATAAAGTCAAAATTTAATGCAATTAAGTTAAGGTGTTAAATTTGAAAAAAGAGGTGGAAAAATAAAATTTTCTTGTATTGTAGAAGTGACATATGACATGAATTGTTTTGTTTTATTACAATATACAGGTTAATCAACCCATGTATTACATGGGTTGATTTAGAAAATACATATTTTTTATATTTTAATAAATTATTATAAAATTTATATATAATTAAAATAAAAAAAATTTGAAAGCTAGTTAAATCAAAGATAAAAAAATATTTAGTTGTTTGATATTAAATAAAAAATTATTATATTGTATTATTAAAAATAGATAATATGTGTTTGTAAAAAATGTATCTTTTAATTTTTAATAACTTCAAATATGAAATATCAATGTAAGAAACAAAAAACTTCAATTATGTGAATGTTTGAAAATGATAAAATATAAAAATGGAATATCTGAAAATCAATAATCAAAATTTATCATATTCACAATTGAAGTTTTATCAATTAAATTTTAAATCTTGTTAGCAAAATAATTAACAAAAATTTTTAACTTTATTTACTACACTTCTATATTTAAATCCAAATTTTTATATTTGAATTTAACTATGATCATTAAGGAAAATAATGACACATATTTATTTTAGGTAAATATTAATTTAATATTAATTCATTAATGAAAAAATTAAAATCAAAATTTAATGTAATTAAGTTAAGGTAGTAAATTTGGAAATGAATTAAAAAAATGGCATAGGTATAATTATTGATTTTAATTAAGGGTATAAGAGACATTTCATAAATAATAAAAGGGGTGAAAAAGATGAATTCCTTGATCTATCTCCTCTCTCGTTGTAAAATTTTCACAACAATAATTAAAACTAGATTTAACGAAATACGAAAAACAATGGTTATAATATAATTTGTTGTTTTACATATATATTTTTTGTATATTAACAAAAAAATATTAGAATCGGTTGCTTAAAAACATAATCAATTTATAAATTATTATATTAATTAAAATTACAAAATTGTTTGAATTATAGCTATAATATGTAATGATAGAAATTATAAATAAAGATATCATATTATAAATTTATAAGTAAAAGAATATTATATAAAAATATTTTATCACATTCACAAGTCTTTTTGATAATTTTATAAGTTAACGTAAAACCAAACACACAAAAATAATTTATTGGATACTTATAATAGCAAACATAAACAAAGTCAAACATTAAATTTTTTACAGTACTTTTTGTAACCGTTATTATCATCTGATTATTATTTTTCATAAACACTTTTCGAAACGCAAAATCAAACACCCATAAAATATGTATTGGTGTATTAAGTTAATGGAAATTTCCAAAATTTCCAAAATTTTAGTTTTTTAGTTTTCAAAAATAGTGAAAACATGCTTACATAATAATTTATTAAATTTTCATTTCACTTTTTAAAATATTATTTTTCATACTTTCTCTCTAACTTTTCTATTACATACCCTTTATTTACTTTTAATATTCTATTTTTCTCTCTTACTTTTCGATCAATTGATCATCTAAATAAGTTTTCACTTTCTATAGAAACCCTTGTTTTTTATAAACTATAAATTGAAAAATGACTAGTTTTTCTTAACTGAACTATTAATAAATATGGGAAAACCGTTCATAAATATTTAAATGCGAGAATTGACTATTATCCATTTATAGTTTGATAAATCTAAACTTAATTATGTAGTATATAATTAGAACTTAAACCACCAATAATGATGATGAAAGAGTGCTTTCAAAACAAACCCAAACTACACACATACGTGTATGTGTGTGTAGGGATCACGTAAGAAGAGTCTTATGGTGAGAAGGGTGAGAATTAATCTTGAGCTTTCATCTAATATTGTATCATGCACCTCACTACAATCAGATTGTTTCTTACATTTTTAAATATACAAGCTACCAATTGAAAACTTTCCAAATTTATTATTATTATTTTTATATATTCAATGAATTTTTATTATTTTATTGTATAAAATCATCAACGTTTTATAAATACATAATTTAATAGTTCACAACCGATGATACAATAAATGTTATATTGATAGATTGACTACTTTTTATAAGTTCAGAATTTTATAAAATGATGATTTAGTTATATTTTCAAATATTTGATTTGTTATTTTAAGATACAACACTCGATAACAGTGGTTCAATTTTTTTTATTCACATATTCATAAAGTGACTTTGGCAATTTAAAAACGTTGATTTGATGTTTTACATTATTATCGTTGATGCTTTCTATGATTATATACACATCTTACACAATATAAACTGATTGTTGAGTATTTTATTAAAATGATAAATCAATGATATATAAAAAAGTATTTCATTTAAATGACCGATACAACACTAAGAGGTATGGATTACATAAAAATAAAATTGATACAACTATATCTTTTACTGATTCTTGATTTAGTATTTAACATAAACATATTAATTCATTGATTATGACGGATCTAATATTGTAGGAACAATATTGTAACATCCTCTAATCCCAACTAAAAGCCACGTCATTTACAATACACAGGTGGTATAAACGCATGTAAAATTAATCCCAACTAAAAGCCACGTCGTTTACAATACACAGGTGGCATAAACGCATGTAAAATCCATCACACATGTCTAGGGTTCACACAAACACTGATTAATTAAAACATTTCACAAACATAGTCATAATACTCAAAAGTCAACCCGACATACAAAACCCGACCCGGACCCAAATATTCACATACAACCCAATATCATTTATCCCAATGTTCCCGACAGAGTAGTCACGTACTAATAACAAAAGTAGAATCCCTCGATTGCAGCAAGTCAAGCTCCTATCTTCGCTCAGGAGCCGACGGTCCTATCTTCGGTTCCCCTGATACACACATCAGACTCGAATACGTAAGCTTCGCAGCTCGTGAGTACACAAGGGTTAGACACTGCACAGTTCACATAATCACATATCGCATCTCACATGGCAGCCCTACACTACGTGGCATAACACATGCCAACCGGCCTCTAATCAGAGACCCTAGAGATCCAATACAGAAAGAGATACTCATCTCAATTGGGGAATCCCTCCCCCCTGGAGCCAAACCACGCCCGTGGAAGCTAACAGGAATAACGGCCACATATATATATATGGGAACCCTACACAGGGTTAAACAGAGCTACACAGCTCCCACGATACTCATCGCAATATATAGTAATGGATCTCGAGCATATAACACATATAAAGAAGGAAGGATCATACCTGAGGGGCAGCTCGCAGTACCCAACACAATCACAACAGTAATATACGCACATATTATGACTCGATAAAAGTAGGCCCTTTTGAAAAGAACTCGTGTACTCACCTGGATCACCCTACACAATCTCCCTAACTGGTTGATCCGAACCCGGCCCGTGATAGTCTCTGACAATCCCTGTACACAAAATAATTCTTCCAGATTAATCTCAATCATCCCATAAATGATAACATACCCAAATGAATCCCATAACGCAACCCAACGGACCCCCAAAGCCCAAACCGACCCAAGCCCACAGAAGCCGGGTCGCGGCCGCACTGGCCCGATCGCGGCCCGCGCTCGAGAAAGAACATCGCGGCCGCGCTTGGCGCGTCGCGGTCGCGCTCACGAAGCAGAACAGGTCCCTGTTCGCTGTTTCAGTTCTGTCCAGGGGGTTTTAACCCCCAAACCTCAATTTCCAGCAGATAAAACGCATATAAATGTTACCAAAACATTACTAGGATATATCCAAACCAATTCCTATCATTTCACAACAATTAACACACAAGGACTAGATTTAAATCAAGGATCCTCACCTTTAACTTCAAGAACACTTCTTGGGGGTTTCTAATCCAAATTGCAGCAATTGAATCACTTTGATTTAAGTTTGAATTCAGCCCTAGCAGTAGCAGAAATCCACACACACACTTGTCTTTAGGTTTTGCACAAAAGGGAAGAAAGGAAGCAACATTATACACATATACGTAACTAAACGGATCCCGTTATATCGCGGGTTCGACACCGATACCCGACCCCAATATCAAAAATCCACTATTTATATCAATAAATCCCATTTAATCCCATGAATCCATAATTATAACTTATCCACTAAAATTATATCCCGAATCCACGTAATCCCCGTCCCGACACGTATAATCCACTATACGGGACGCAATTGGACCAACGCAATAATCACATTATAATTAGTCAATAGGATAATTACACGTACCTGCTCGGGAGTCGGGGTGTTACAAATATTGTTACATTCATCCGGTTATGCCATTTAATTCAATATTGTATAAGCAAAAAGATGAAATTAATATTGTAAATTGTTGGTTCAATATCAAAAAAACCCAAAGTTATATTACTGAATAGCATCCAAATCATAAAAATGAATCAACCACACAAACCAAAGTTCATGTAAAATTACGATGATCGCACTATCCTTGAACAAAATTCAATAAATCGATTGATACATTATAGATCTTTATTCTAAAAAACCTTTACATCAAAATATTGATATTGAAATCGTAAATGTTTAAACCAAAAATAAAAAGAAAAAAGAAAAATATATTTATACCGAAAAAATCAAGATCTTGATATTGAAATCGTACATTCGAAATGTGTCTTCTCACGTAGAGTATAGAGATATCGAAGGAAGGCGGAGGTGACAAAGTCGGACGACAGTGAAAGAGGAGACCGAGAATACTTCTTGTTGGCGGTGGTTACTTACCGGGTATTAGTGCATATTCAACGACGATGATGGTTGGTATCACCATTTTGGTGTTATGCTTTTCTGCAACCTTCTTTCTTCTCCTTGTTTTTATTCTCCCACTCACCCTTTTATTCAACCCTCAATTCTTCATCCATTCAAACTTCACACAACACATACACAAAATCAATAGAATACAAAAGCTCTAACTACAAGAAAAGAGGTCAATAGCGGCGACACCCTTTAGCAGCGACACTGGGCATTAGCAGCGACATCTAAAAAAACGGACAATAGTCGCCGCTAAAGGCTTTAGCAGCGACACACTGTCGCCGCTACTACCCAAAAAAAAGGCGCCTCAATCTGCCGCTTTCTTTTCACCTTTCTTCACTTCATCTTTTCACTTTCTTCACCTACGCCTCTTCTCCTTTTCTCTCCTGCGATTTTCTCCCCTAGCTGCTTGCCGCCGGTTACCATATATTTTTGAGGTAATGTTTGTATTTTGTGTCTTTTTTTGAGGTAATCTTTGTAATGTGTTTGTATTAATGTGTTAGGGGTCGATCTCTGATCTCGTCTCTCTCTCTCTGCGGCCGCCGTTGCACTCTCTCTCGCCGCCGGCGCCGTCTCTCTGTGCAAGGTAAGTATATTGTATGTATTTTGAGTATTAGTGTGTGTATTTTTATGTATTTTGTGTATTAGTGTTAGTGTGTGTATTTTTATGTATTTTATGTATTTTGAGTGTTAGTGTGTGTATTTGTTTTTATTTTGTGTATTTAGTATATTAATGTATGTATTTGTGTGTTGGTGTGTATGTGTTTTTGGATAAAAGTTTTAGATTTATCAAAATTAGGTTTTTATTTGTATGGATTTGTAAAAATTATTTGTAGGTTTGTTTAAATAATTTTTGGGTAAAAGTTTTAGATTTATCAAAATTAGGGTTTTTAAAGTATTTGTTAAAATATTTTTAGAATCATTGTGTTTTTTACGTATTTATAAAACTTTTCTATGTATTTAGTATATTATTGTGTGTGTATTTATATGTATTTTGTGTATTAGTGTGTGTATTTATATGTATTTTGTATATTAGTGTGTGTGTCTATGTGTATTTTGTATATGTTTATGGTAAAATAATGTAGATTTACTAAAATTATAAGTAAAAATTTGTTAATTTAGTATATTTGTTGTTTTTTGATATAATTCTATTATCGTTATTTATTTTAAGGTGCAATTATATGTTTGTAGATTTATTGATTAATTATTTGTATAAAAGTTTGTAGATTTGATGTTAGAATTGTGGTATATACTTTTTGATGTTAGAATAATATATATGATATAATAACATATAATATGTGTTAATGTGTTTAGTATTTGTCTATTCTGTATATTTTAAGTTTTCAGGATATGACATTTATATGGTTCATTGTGCTATACTTGATGGCCGATGTCATGGGACGAGGCCATGACGGTGATGGCCGTGAGGATCCACCACCTCCTGGTGGTCGAGGTCGCGGTGTTCATGAGATGGATGGTAATGTTATTTATTTGTTATATTCATTTAATTATGATTTATCATGCCTAATGTTCTTTTAATTGCAATTGCAGTAGTGCCAGTCCGTCGAAGAGGCCGGACAAAAAATTTGAATCTGATGCCCACATGGGAAAGCAATGGGAGACAACCGTTGCCGTTACCGTTTGATGATGCTACAGCTACGACGGTTGGCACTATACATGACCTATTTATACGCGAGGCTGCCGGATACATGTGGCGGGATATCCCTTTGGACAGGGAGTCGTGGAAAAAAGTTTCTCTCGCCGAGAAGCATGCTATGTATGAGCATCTTCGGGTAAATTATTTATTTAAGTGTAAATCTTATCTTTATCTTTTATTACTTTTTACTTGTCTAACATTATTATTATTATTTTTAGCCATATTTTGACTTGCAAGGGGTTATGGAAGATCCTACTCAAAGTAGGTTAAGGGAGGGTTATGAATATATGATGTCGGCTCGTTATAGAGGTCGTAAAACTGAAGCAAATAAATATTTTAAAAAAGTGGGAGGATATGAGGATGTTGAGAGAGCTAGGGCCAACCCCCCTGATGGTATGACCATGGAAAATTGGCATAGATGCATTGATTTTTTTCACACAGAAAAATATTTGAAGCGTTCTAGTCAAAACAAAATAAATCGTGCTAAACAAGTGGTTAGGAATCATGGAGGGACGAGATCGTATAGTAGCGCTTGTCATAAAAAAGTAAGTTATGACAAAAATTTATGCATACACACACAGATATATATATATATATATAATCAAATTTTAATGTTAAACAGAGTGTGAGTCGTATCCAAGCATTTTATGATGCGCATATCAATAAGAATGGGCTATTTGATGACCCAATGGTCGAGGCACAATATGTAAGTGATTATGCTTAAACTTAAAAATATATTGATGCTTAATGTTTAAATGTATACTAATCTATTTAATTATCTTTGTAAAATACAGCATGCTTTGATACGTGAGTTCTCGGAACAATAAG